>CAJHQP010001878.1:0-99822 GCA_905132765.1 Moricandia arvensis
TTCATCCATAGATAAACTCCTGACATATCTGCGCAGGTCTGCATCTTAAACAGCTCCAGAATCACCAAAGTCTTCCAGAACGTACCTGAACGTGAAAATACTCTAAACCACAATCTAAAATATATAATAGAATCTAAATAGGGCTGATATCATGGTACAATAGTCGTAAATATCATGCCCTATCATGCGGCCATGTTTTATGCTTTTGGGACTGATCGTGTGTGGCTCTGAATCCCTGCCGCTTTGCGGCTTCTTTAATAACGGTGTGTTGTGTTTTTGAAAGCAAAAGAGCATGTATAGAGGGATAAACATGAGTTGTCAGCTCATATTTAACAATTTTCTTCGTCATTTTTATTTGGCTAAAGTATTTTAAATTTTTATTTTGCAAAATCCAATGAAAGGACAAATATAAGCATAGAGACATGTTTTAGGATCTCGTATCGGTTAAATATCATGCCTTGAGAAGTTTGAGACAAGTGTGCTAGGCTTAGGGCATGACCTAGGTCTAGTAACGGTTTAGATTTTGCAGTGACTATTTCGGCATACATTACCCATAGCGTTTTCAACCTGATTTCTTCTCGATATTGAAGTTTGAAATGAGTTCTTGCCTTATACGACTTGAATTGATTGGGAACCGAGCATCTCTCCAAAGACAATTTCGAAGTCGTCTAGTTGTGCTGGCCAAAGTTTTGGATTTATTTTATAGTACGCTAGTATCCTTGTGTCGGATGTCGGAGAGCTATCTTTGTGGGAGTAATGGCTTAGTCTATTTAGAATCTTAGATTTGTTTGTTGTGATCAACAACAAACATGATGGTAGATGTTACCATTTTTAGTCTTCGCGAAGGATAGGTGTTTTAGAAGAAGTTAGTGCGTCTGATTGTTTGGTCTTCCAAGATGGAGGTTTCATCGAGGAAGGTATTATGTCGAAAAATGGTTTCTTCGGGCATTTTTGACGTCTCGCGATGCTGAAGGTCGTTTTTTTCTTTTGCTTGCCACAATTCTTGATTGAAACCTTTGCGGGCTTGAAGATTTTATCGGTTGTTAAATAGGTTTGATGAGACGGATTTATTGAAAATTGTTTGTTGTTTCTCGGGCGTTGTTTTAAGCGTTTCACAAGTTAGCTTATTTGTAGCCTCGAGTGTTACTTTTTCTAAAAGGATAGTGAGACTTATTGTTAGTCTGTCCGCGTTTTCTAAAGTTGCTTATTTTGTTTTAAAAATATCAAGTCTGAACGACCATATATTTTTCAAAATGGGAGTATACGAGTATACGTATCCACTCCCCCCCCCTATTTAGAGAGGGGGACAGCTGAACTCATCTTGTGATGAATTGCCTACATACCCCTTTTGGGGTTCAAGCCGTCTTGTAGTTCAATTTGTTGAGATGCGATTTTTAGTGAGTATTTCTTGAGGTGCATCGCGTTTCAGGTTCTCTGAATTTTGACGTCTTGCATGTTGGCAATTTCGTATGCACCTGGTCGGACTACTTTTATGATTTTGTACCGCCCTTCCCAGTTTGTTCCGAATCCTGCATTTCCTTTAGCGGTGTTTTGGAAAACTTTGTGTAGGACTAAGTCCCCTTTCTGGAATATGTGGCTACGTACGTTTAGTTGTAGTACTTTGCGTCCGCTTGTTGATAATTTTGAATTTGTACAAGGGCATCATCATGGCGCTCGTTGATGAGGTTGAGATCATCTAATAGCATCAGATTTTTCAAGTCTTCTTGTTTTTGGAGAAGTCTCATGTGGATTCCAAGGAACTTGACTTCCGCCCGGATCATGACTTCTGATCCGTATACGAGGGCGAATGGGGTTTATCATGTTGCTTGTCTTGAGTCGTGCAATGGGAACACAAGACCCCTTCGAGATCCTTTGTCGATCGACTCTTTTTCATGTCTAAGGGTTTCATAAGTCCATCTAGGACAGTTTTGCTGATAGTTTCGGCCTGGTTGGTGCCTTGTGAGTATCTAGGAGTCAACGTTGTTAGTCGTATCTTCCATTTCTCACAGAAGGCTTCAAATCTAGTCGAGATGAACTGAGATATGTTGTTTATTATGATTTTGTACGGGATTCCATGGCTGCCAATGATGTTTTTCCATACGAAGTTTTTGAGCTGGGCGTCTTTTATGCTTGCGTATGAATCTGCTTTGACCAATTTTGAGAAGAAATCTATAAGACTAGCAGAAAGTGTTTCTGTTTGGCTTATGCATGGGACCGAAAATGTCTATCGACCACTGCATGAAGTGTATGATGCTGAAATTGACGAGAGTACTTCTGCAGGTTGATGGATTTTTTGCGTGCATTTGGCATTTTTTGCAATTTTGTGCGAATATCTTGCAGTCTTTGATCATCGTTGGCCAAAAGGATCCATGGCGTTTTATTTTGATTGTGAGGGATCTCCTGCCAGAGTGATTTCCGCAAGATTCTGAATGGACCTCTCTCATGATTTTCTGCACTTTGTCTCTTTCCACACAGGTCATGCGTGGTCCAAAGAAGCTACATTTGTAGAGTTCCCCATCTACTAGGACGTATCGCACGGCCTGGGATTTGATTTTTAGGCTGCCCACTTTTCTTCAGGGAGCGTCCCGTTGGTGATTGTACGCTAGGATTGTTTCCATCCATGGCTTATCGCACCATATTCAGATTGTTCTGAATTTTCCGCGGGTTGGATGTCATCGTCGTCATAATCTTGCGAGTTGATTAGGTTTACGATGACCAGTGGGCTGATGCTTGGATTCTCTATGAATTCCACGAGGATTACACTTCTGAGAACCGGATCTGAGCTTGAAGCTAAGGCCTCTAGGGGGTCGGCCTGGTTGTTTTTCCCCTGGGGAATTCGGATGAGAGTGAATTGATCAAAGTTCTGAGCTAGATCCTGGACAAGTTTTAGGTATGCATACATTCTCTTGTCTCTTGCTTCACATTCCCTGGTGTATTGGTTTGCTACTAGTTGGGAATCGTAGTACGCATGGCTATTATGTATCTTGATACCATGAGCTAGCCGAAAACCCACGACGGGAGCTGTGTACTCAGCTTCGTTGTTTGAATCGTGAAAAATAGTCTAAACGATTGTTCCAACACTTTCCCAATCGGCGACGTGAGTCAAATTCCAATCCTCGTACCTTGTTTTGATGAAGACCTGAAGACATGAAGGGTCCATGTCGAAATTTTGGTTCTTGGTTTGTCATGCTCTCTGTGGGGAGTTCTACCAAGAAATCGACGAGTACTTGCGACTTTGCACAAGTTTTCGCCTGATACTAGATATTGTATTCACTTAGTTTGACTATCCACTTTGCTAGCCTCCCTGAAGGAATGGTACTGTTCAAAATCATTCGTAATGGGAACGAGGTGAGGACTACGATTGCGTGCAACTGGAAGTATGGTCTCAGTTTTTGTGCTGACATTACGATGGCGAGTGCTAGCTTTTTCATTAGAGGGTACAGTGTCTCGGCATCCAACAAGGTTTTACTTACATAGAAAGTCGGTTTTTGCTCCCCACGTTTTTCTCTTATGAGAACCCATCTTACAGCCGTCGTTGATACTGCGATATACGGAACTAGAAGCTCTCCTTCGACGGGTTCACAAGAAATGTGGGAGTGATTAGGTAATGCATTAACTGTGGGAAAGATTTTACGCATTATTTGGACCACTCCAACTTTTTGTTCCCTTTCAAGGTGTCATAGAAGGGTAAGCATTTGACCGTTGATCGCGAAATGAAAGATTAAGTGCTGCTACTCTCCATGTTAATCGTTATACTTTCCGTTTAGTCCTCAGAGAGGCCATTTCGATCAATTGCATTGATTTGTTTTGGGTTAGCTTTGATTCCATGATACGTGACTAGATATCTGAGGAACTCCCCTGATGCCACTGCAAACCTTCATTTGGCCGGGTTTAGTTTCATGTTATGCAGGCTTAATCTATCGAAACATTCCTGCAGGTGGGCGACTTGATCGTGTCCTTTGAGAGATTTTACGAGCATATCATTGACGTAAACCTCCATAGTTTTCTGAGTTGCTCGGAGAACATACGGTTTACTGTTCGTTGGTATGTCGCCCCTGCGTTCTTGAGACCAAAAGGCATTACTTTGTAATAATATGTGTCGTGATCTGTGATGAATTCAGTTTTCTCCTAATCGTCGGGGTTCATAATAATTTGGTTGTACCCAGAGAAAGCGTCCATGGAAGATAGGAGTTCCTTCCCTATCGTTGCTTCTACCAAGCGATCGATGTGTGACAGTGGGAAGCTATCCTTAGGACATGCCTTGTTGAGATCGGTGAAATCAATGCAAACTCACCACTTTCCGTTTTTCTTTTTGATAACAACTGTGTTCACGAGCCAGTCTGGGTATCTGACCTCCATTATGGATCCAACTTTGAGGATGTTATCGACCTCATTATTGACTACGGTGGCGAATTCTGGTCGCGGCTTTCGTCTTTTTTGTTTTACAGGTTTGAAAGTTGGGTTGACATTGAGTTCGTGACATGTTATATTGATGACAATCCCTGGCATATCTTCTACAGCCCAAGTGAACGTGTAAAGGTTCTTTTTCAGACAAGCTATAAGCTTCGTTTTCAAGGGCTCACAAAGGTTAGCGTCGATTTCAACGCAATGCTCTGGGAATTTCTCGTCGAGACATACTGAAACAACGGGTTCGCAAATTGGTTTGCTTTTTTCTTATAAGGCCTCCGCTTTCTGTAATTGCCAAAAGATTTCCTTTTCATCTTGTTTTAGGGCATTTTCGAAGAAGTCAAAGTCTTTTTATTTTATGACTGAGTTTCTACCGTTGAATGCTTTCATTTTAATTCCACGGCGAAACAGACTTGCGATATTTTTCGATCTCTCCAGATTGTTTCGATTCTGGAGGTAGTCGGAAAATTGACACACAAGTGGTATGTTGAAAGTATAGCTTGCATGGAATTCAGCCATGAAACGCCCATGATTGCGTTTTACGATGCGGGGAAATTGACGACTAAAAATTCCACGATGTTAGTTATGCTCCTAGCTTTAACCGTGAGGTTAATCGAGCCGAGAGTCATAGTAGCTTCTCCCGAGAATCCCACTATCAGGCTTGGACCTTCCGCGACTTCAGAGAGTTTTATTATCATTCTCTCGAGGGTATCTTTGAAGATAATATCAACCAAGCCTCCAGTGTCAACAAATACGCCTGCGACATCAATATCCTGGATCGTCAACTCGATGACAAGAAGACTGTTGTGAGGGTTCTCTATCCTTGAAAGAGATGGCAGCGTTATCTGTTTGGTTAGACATGCAACTTCCTAATCGTTCGGTGATTATAGTGTTAGAAAATCAAACCCCCTTCCTTCTAGCGCCAAACTATGGGAGCTGAAATGCACATTGCTTATTTTATTGATCGTAAGACAGCTAAGTAACCCTAACTTTCCATGAGATCCCGATTTCCCTGCCTAAACACACGAATACGAAAAAGAGACAATAATAAGATATTGAAAGAGATTGCATAGAGGCGTTTTATTGATTAAGAAGAAATAAAGTTACTGAGATTCACCGAAAACAAGATTAACGAAAATTCGTCAACACTAGAGAACAAATAAAACAGAACACTAAAAACGTTCTAAGTATCAAACTCGCTAGCCTAGCCGCCTAGATCTTAAGTTCTCCTAAAGCTAACAATAATTTCTCCCCAAACCTAATTTTCGGATCCCCTTTCTCTTTATCTTGGCTCCTCTTATATATGTCTCCAAGCTCGGTCGTCATTCCTTTTCTACCTCTATTCGAGTTTATCTTCCGCATAAATCTTCCTTATCTTCTCGATTCTCCATAATTATTTTGAAACATAAAAATTTTCTTCTTTTTCATTTATCTTCTGCGAAAATCCGGTAGACAGTCATTGTAATTGGGCTAATTCTCCTCCAAAATCTTCAGTGTGCATTTATCGTGTTTTAGATCCTTACAGGCTGTTTTGAGAATAAAACAATTTTTACGATTTCTTTCTGAGAAATCGTCCTTCATATGCTTACCTGATGTTGTTCCGCAAAATAATAAACCAATCATGTAATTGAGAAAAGATTGGTGTGTAGTTAACCGTTGTTGTTTTACACGATCGACTTGAAGTTTTTGCGAGAAAACAAGTTTTACGATTTTTATCGTAAAACTTCAACAGAAACTCAATTTGAGATGAAACAAGAGACGACTTAGCAAAGATCTGAAGTAGAGAGTGATGAAGATGGTGTGGTCTATTCGCCCATAGGCAAGTAGACATTGTTGTGTTTCTAGTCCCCCATGGGCGACTAGACATTGTTAAGTGTTTAGTCGCCCATAGGGGACTAGAAATCATTGAATGTCTAGTCTCCCATGGGGGACTAGAAATCGTTGAATATCTAGTCTCCCATGGGCGATTAGACATTGTTGACTGTCTAGTCGCCAACGGGAAACTAGACAGTGTTGCTTGTCTGTTCGGCCATGGGCAACTTGACAGGGCGACTAGACAGTGTTACTTTTCTAGTCGCCCATGGGACAGTAGACGTTGAGCGTCTGGTCGCCCATGGGCGACTAGAAAATGTTTTGTATCTAGTCGCCCATAGGTGACTAGACAGTGTTTGCGGTTTTTCGTCGTCCCAAAGCTTATTCTCTACGATTTCTCATGAATTTGTTCGGAATGAGTTTCCTTTGGAGGATAGTCTTAGAAATCCTGGACGTGAATTTCAAGATTACCGTTTTTAACCCAACAATTTTGTAAGACCAATGATATAAAAACCGTACATCAAAAAAATCAATGATTTCTCCAATAAAAGTCATAAAAACGTGTAAGTCGTAAAACATTCAAAACAACCAAAAACACGATGAAAGCCTACTTATGACTTGAAATGAAAACCAGCACATTCAATGATGTCGGTTTACTTGGCTTGGAGAAGAATAAGGAAAAAAGGATAAGTGGAAGATTACCGAGTATAAACTCAAATCTCAAGCAGGTAATAAGAAAATCAATGGGGATGTTAAACACGAATAACGACAGATAAGGAAAGAAGGCCGAGTCTGGAGGAATATATAAGCACATCCGGGGCAGAGAAGAGAGGGGGAGATTTTAGACTCTTAGAACTCTCTGCGCTTAGAAAGCTTAGGCGTTATTCTGGACATACTTTTTTCTATTTTCTTGCACTCGATTACTAGACGAACTCGCATAATCAGTTCGATATCTTGTTCAACCTTTTTAAATTGAACTACGTTTGGCTTGATCTTTGAAAAGAGTACGTAGGAAACCTTTCAGAAGGTTCAGTACAATGTCAATAAAAAAAACGTTTCGCATCTCTTTTCGGTTTTTTTCGTGTTTATGTGGTTACAAAGAGAATCGGGACCTTCAAGGAAAGCTACACTTTTTCACTAGAAAATATAATTTTCTAAATTTTGGTTCCCAGAGTTGTTAAGTCTAATCAGTAGAGTTTATCGAGTATACATAATCTATCTAGTTCGCATATGTTTAGAATTATTTATATTCTTGTGGGATGATTGTTGGTACCTAAAATTTATAAGTCTTTTGGGTAAAATGTTGTATTAATATGAAAAGAAATGTGGTTAAGTATCTTTTACAGTCTAATTAAAAAGCCTATACTTAAGTTAAGTTAAAAGAAGAGTAAAAGGTTTCACATGGTTACAAGAAGGCATATCATTTATAGATATGGCATTCTCTTGTAACGGTTTAGGGCATGACCTAGGTCTTGTATAGGTTTAGAGTTTGCAGTGACTATTTTGGCATACATTGGCCATAGCCATTTCAACCTGATGTCTTCTCGATATTGAATTTTGCGATGAGTTCTTGGCTTATACGACTTGCATTGATCAGGAACCAAGCATCTCTCCAAAGACAATTTTGAAGTCACCTAGATGTGTTGACAAAAATTTTGGATTTCTTTTATAGTAGGCTAGTATCGTTGTGTCGGATGTCGGAGAGCTATCTCTATGGGAAGAGATGGCTTAGTCTGTTTTGGACGATTGAGTTGTTTGCTGTCAACAACAAAAATGATGGTAGATGTTACCGTTTTGAGTCTTCATGAAGGATAGGTGTTTGAGAAGATGTTAGTGTGTCTGATTGTTTGCTCTTCCAAGATGGAGGTTTCATCGAGGAAGGTATTATGTCGAAAATAGTTTTTTTGGGCGCTTGCGACGTCTCGCGATGCTGAAGGTTGGTTTTTCTTTCGTTTGCCACAGTTTTTGATTGAGACTTTTGCGGACTTAAAGATTTAGTCAGTTGTTAAATAGGTTTGATGATATAGATTTATTGAAATTTTTTTGATTTTTCTCGGTTGTTGTCTTAAGCGTTTCGTAAGTTTGCTTGTTTGTAGCCTTGAATTGTTACTTTCTATAAGAGAATAGCGAGACTTTCTCGTAGTTCAATTCATTGTGATGTGATTGTTTAGTGAGTATTTCTTGAGGTGCATCGCGTTTCAGGTTCTCGACGTCTTGCATGTTGGCAATTTTGTATGCACCTGCTCGGACTACTTTTATGATTTTGTACGTCCCTTCTCAGATTTCTCCGAGTTTCCTGCATTTTGTTTAGCGATTTTTGAAAAACTTTGCGTAGGACTAAGTCCCCTTTGTTGAATCTGCGGCTACATACGTTCGCGTTTTAGTACTTTGTGGCCGCTTGTTGATAATTTCGAATTTGTCCAACGGCATCATCCCAGTGCTCGTTGATGATGTCAAGATCATCCAATAGCATCAGACTTTTCAAGTCTTCTTGTTCTTGGAGTAGTCACCTGTGGATTCCAAGGAACTTGACTTCCATCTGAATCATGCTTTCTGATCCGTATATAAGGGCGAATGGGGTTTATCATGTTGCTTGTCTTGAGTCGTTCGATGGGACCACAAGACCCCTTTGAGATCTTCTTTCGATCGAACCTTTTTCACGTCTAAGTGTTTCATAAGTCCATCTAGGACAGTTTTGTTGATAGTTTCGGCCTGGTTGTTGCCTTGCAGGTATTTAAGAGTCGACGTGGTTAGTCGTATCTTCTATTTCTCGCATAAGGCTTCAAATCTATTCGAGATGAAGTGAGATATGTTGTCTATGATGATTTTGTACGGGATTCCATGGCTGCAAATGATATTTTTCCATACAAATTTTTTGAGTTGGGCATCCCTTATGCTTTGTACTCAGCTGTGTTTGAAGTGTGAAAAATTAGTCTAAACGATTGTTCCAACACTTTTCCAGTCGGCGACGTGACTCGAATTCCAATCCTCGAACCTTGTTTGGATGAAGACCTGAAGACATTAAGGGTCCATGTCGAATTTGGTTTTTGGTTTGTCATGCCCTCCGTGGGGAGTTCTACCAAGAAATCGGCGAGTACTTGCGACTTTGCACAAATTTGAGTTCCTTCTCTGTCGTTGCTTCTACCAAGCGATCGATGTGTGGCAGTGGGAAGCTATCTTTAGGACATGCCTTGTTGAGTTCGGTAAAATCAATGCAAACTCGCCACTTTCCGTTTTTCTTTTTGAAAACAATTGTGTTCGCGAGCCAGTCTGGGTATCTGACATCCGTTCTTGATCCGACTTTGAGGATTTTATCGACCTCGTTATTGACTGCGGTAGCGCGTTCTGGTCGCGGCTTTCATCTTTTTTGTTTTCCAGGTTTGAAATTTGGGTCGACATTGAGTTCGTGACATGTTATGTTGATGATGATCCCTGGCATATCTTCTACAGCCCAAGAGAACGTGTAAAGGTTCTTTTTCAGACAAGCTATAAGCTTCGTTTTCAAGGGCTCGCAGAGGTTTGCGTCGATTTCAACGCAATGCTCTGGGAATTTCTCGTCGAGACATACTGAAATAACGGGTTTGCAAGTTAATTTGCGTTTTTTCAAAGGCCTCGGCTTTCCATAATTGCCAAAAGATTTCCTTTTCATCTTGTTCTAGGCTGTGTTCGACGAAGTCGGTTTCTTTTTCTCTTTTGACTGAGTTTCTGGCGTTGAATGCTTTCAATTTAATTTGGCAGCGAAACAGACTTGCGATATTTTTCGATCTCCCCATATTGCTTCGATTCCGGTGGTAGTTGGAAAATTGACACACAAGTGGTATGTCGAAGGTATAGCTTTCATGGAATTCAGCCATGGAACGCTCATGATTACGTTTTACGATGTGGGGCAATCGACGACTAAAAATTCCACGACGTTAGTTATGATCCTAGCTTTAACTGTGAGCTTTATCGAGCCTCGGGTCATGTAGCTTCTCTCGAGAATCCCACTATCGGGCTTGGACTCTCTGCGACTTAAAAGAGTTTGATTATCATTCTCTCGAGAATATCTTTGAAGACAATATCAGCCAAGCTTCCAGTGTCGATCAATACTCCTGCGACATCAATATCTTTGATTGTCAACTCGATGACAAGGAGATCGTTGTGAGGGTTGTCTTGATCGGTCGTTGCTCTATCCTTGAAAGAGATGGCGGCGTTATCTGTTTTGTTAGACATTCCGCTTCCTAATCGTTCGGTGATTATAGGGTTAGAGAATCAACCCCCCCCCCCTCCTTCTAGCGCCAAACTATGGTAACCGAAATACGCACTGTCGATTTTATTGATCGTAAGAAAGATAAGCAACCCTAAATTTCCATGAGGTCCCAAATTCCATGCATAAACACACGAATACGAAAAACATACAATAATAAGATATTGAAAGAGATTACACAGAGGCGTTTTATTGTTTAAGATGAAGTAACGTTACAGAGATTCACCGAAAACAAGATGGACGGAAATTCGTCAGCAGTGGTAAACAAAAGAAACATAACACTAAAAACGTTCTAAGTATCAAACTCGCTAGCCTAGCCAGCTAGATATTAAGTTCTCCTAAAGATAACAATAAATTCTCCCAAACTTAATTTTCGGATCCCCTTCCTCCTCTTGTATATGTCTCCAAGCTCGGTCGTTATTCCTTTCCTGCCCCGATTCGAGTTGATCTTCCGCATGAATCTTCCTTGTCTTCTCGATTCTCCATAATTATTTGGAAACTTAACAATTATCTTCATTTTCATTTATCTTATGTGGAAATCCGATAGACCGTCATTGTAATTGGGCTCATTCTCATTCCTTTATCGTGTTTTAGATCCTTTCGGGCTGTTTTGAGATTAAAACAATTTTTACGATTTCTTTCCGAGAAATCGTCCTTCATATGTTTACCTGATGTTGGTCCCGCAAAATAATAAACCAATCGTGTAATTGAGAAAAGATTGGTGTTTATTTAACTGTTGTTTTTTTCACGATCGACTTGAAGTTTATGCGAGAAAACAAGTTTTACAATTTTTATCGTAAAACTTCAACAGAAATTCAATTCGAGAAGAAACAAGAGACGAATTAGCAAAGATCTGGAGTAGAGAGTGATGAATATAGTGTGGTCTATTCGCCCATAGGCGAGTAAACATTGTTGCGTTTCTAGTCCCCAATGGGCGAATAGACATTGTTGAGTGCCTAGTCGCCCATGAGTGACTAGAAATCATTGAGTGTCTAGTCTCCCATGGGCAACTAGACATTGATGAGTGTCTAGTCGCCCACGGGAAACTAGACAGTGTTGCTTGTCTATTCACCCATGAGCAACTCAACAGGGCGACTAGACAGTGTTACTTGTCTGGTCGCCCATGGGAGACTAGACGTTGAGCGTCTGGTCGCCCATGGGCGACTAGACAATGTTTTGTGTCACCCATGGGTGACTAGACAGTGTTTGCGGTTCTTCGGTGTCCCGAAGGTTGTTCTCTACTATTTCTCAAGATTTTTTTCAAAATGAGTTTCCTTTGGAGGATAGTCTTAGAAATCCTGGACGTGGATTCCAAGATTACCGTTTTTAACCCCAACAATTTTGTAAGACCAATGACATAAAAACCATACATCGAAAAAATCAACGATTTCTCCAATAAAAGTCATAAAAACGCGTAAGTCGTAAAACAGTCCAAAACAACCTAAAACACGATGAAAGCCCACTTATTACTTGAAATGGAAACCAGCGCAGTCAATTATGTCGGTTTACTTGGCTTGGAGAAGAATAAGGAAAGAGGATAAGTGGAAGATTACCGAGTATAAACTCAAATCATGAGCAGGTAATAAAAAAAATCAATGGGAGATTAAACACGAATAACGGCATATAAGGAAAGAAGGCCAAGTCTGGAGGAATATATAAGCACATCAGGAGCAGAGAAGAGAGGGGATATTTTAGACTCTTAGAACTCTCTGCACTTAGAAAGCTTAGGCGTTATCCTCGACATGCTTTGTTTTCTATTTTCTTGCACTTGATTACTAGAAGCAGTCCGATCTCTTGTTCAACCTTTTTAAATTGAACTACGTTTGGCTTGATCCTCGAAAAGGGTATGTACGAAAATTTTCAGAAGGTTCAAGTCAATAAAAAAATGTTTCGCATCTCTTTTCGTCTTTTTTGGTTTTTTCGTGTTTATGTGATTACAAAGAGAATCGGGACCTTCAAGGAAAGCTACGCTTTTTCATTATAAAATATAATTGCCCAAATTTTGGTTCCCACAGTTGTTAAGTTTAATCAGTATATTTTATCGAGTATACATAATCTATCTAGTTCGTATATGTTTAGAAAAAATTATATTCATGTGGGACGATTGTTGGGACCTAAAATTTATAAGTATTTTGGGCTGTGTAAAATGTTGTGTTAATATGAAAAGAAATGTGTTTAAGTGTCTTTTACACTCTAAGTAAAAAGCCTATACTTAAGTAAGTTAAAAGAAGAGTAAAAGGTTTCACATGGTTACAAGAAGGCATATCCTCTTTGATATATATGGCATTCTCTTGACAATATTGAAAAATTTGTGGGACACTATGGAGAAAAGATTGAGAAGGCCATTATGCAAACCACACAAACATACATATGCGCCATTGTCGTCATACTGAACTTGAGCTTGGGTCTTGTGGGCTTTACCCTATAAAGATGTTCTTTTGGAACAAATTCATACCAATATGTTTTGCATAATATTATAGTTAAATCCTAAGAGATTACATCTATAGTATCTACATAAATCTAAATCTTTAGTTTTCAACTAGATAATTTCAGGAATACTTTCAAATAACATCATAATATTTTGTTACCTTCTACTTGTGTGATAGGGAAAAATTTCTCGAATACCTTTTTCTTTTCCATTTGTGCTTATCTTCTCAATCAAGCTCCTTCATATATCGAATGCCTTACCTCTCCCTTAAAGATAAACGTTTACACAAACAAAACTTCTAACAAAAACCATAATTTTCTTCTTAGCGCAAGTCATGGAGAATATGTTGTAGTAGTAAAAGTTCGTTCATTTTGTTACAACTGTTGCCAAATAGTTCTATCGAGGATTTATCTTTGGACTAAAAAATCACGCAGATACCGTCGCAGATTATGCTTAATTTAGTAAATTAAGTAAATAGATCAAATCTCCACTACTTTTAGTCATCTATTTCCATAACTACATTTTAAACATTTTACTAGATTTTAGCCCACACATCCGTGCGGATATTTTTCTATTTTATAAATGTATTTGATATTATTACAAATATTTTAATTATATAATTTTTAATTTAGTGCTATACATTGTGTAACTCTATAATTTTTTTATATTTCTTCCTCAAAATTATTAATATATAGTGATTTGTTTAAAAAATTTTAATTTGTTATTAATTTTTATTACTTACTAATATATTTTCGAATATATTTTTGAGTTAAAATACAATAAAATAACCATATGAAATAATCAAATAAAGAATCTCTTTCAAAATGTGTTTTTTTCTTTAATTTATTCATTTTGCATATAATATATTTTAAATTTTATTTATTTATATTACTTAAAAAAATATATTTAATATGTATAAGAAAATATACTTTAACATATATCATTTTAGTGTTTTACGGAATTTATAAGTAAAAACACTGTTTTGTT
This sequence comes from Moricandia arvensis, assembly GCA_905132765.1. NCBI lineage: Eukaryota > Viridiplantae > Streptophyta > Magnoliopsida > Brassicales > Brassicaceae > Moricandia > Moricandia arvensis. The sequence goes on from CAJHQP010001878.1 coordinate 13,881, forward strand.
TAAATAATATAGACCTATTTTTAGTAAATTTTATACATAGTAGTATCTATCATATTATTTTATTAAAATTTATTGATATATGATATTTTTGGATGTTATGATATTAAGTTTTACTTTTAAAAATTAAGACTTCATTGCTTTAATTTTTACAGCATATTCAAACAGTTTTTTCGTGCTGCATTTCAAAACTTATCCACGATTTTATCTTTTGCAGAATTTGCAATGTTATTATTTTAAGTTTCAATATTAATTTTCAAAATTTTATATTTTTCAAAAAAATTTAGAAAATTACACAACTATTTTTGAGTTTGGAACATCAAATTAATTTTGAATTTTTTTGTTACTACATCTAATCTATTGTTTTATACATAAGATATTTGAATTTTGGTACTATTTAAAAGAAAATTCCCGACATTATTTTTATAATTAAAACAAAAATAAATTTAAAATTAAAATTTGATTTGTCATTAATATTTTAATTGAGTTGCTAAAATACCATAGTTTTCTATTGACATTTTTTTAATTAGTATATGAATTAAATTTTTTTATATATTATTATATTGTTGTATACAAACATTTTAAACAATATATTGTTGAGAGTTTCAATATAAATAAAAAATGTAGATATATAAGTTTAACATATGTTAATACATTTATTTTGTATAAAGCTATTATACAGTTTATGAATTTTAGCCTATTTTAATTATGAATGATGATTTATTTAAATGAAAAAAAATTAGAATTTAAAATTTGTTAATTTACCTGTTTAATATAATTTTATCATATTTAATTCATGTAACAGTTATATTTTCATATAGCCCACAGTTTATTTATAGAATTTATAAAAAATAGTATAATTTTTATTTTCTTGTTTATAATAAAATTTTAGTTAACATTGATTTTAGGGGTGTCAAAATGGGTCATGACCCATGGGTTGACCCAACCCAAGTTGATTCATTAACCCAAATGAACTGTTTATTTTTGATCCAATGGGTTAATGGGTTAACAGGTTAATGGATTAATAGGTTAATGGGTTAACATGTTAATAGATATTTTGGGTTGGGTCAACTCTGATCCATTTAGTTTTTAATTAAAAAAAAGTATATTCAACTTATCGATAAAAAAAAGAAAGGTTTCTCTCTCAAATCGATCTCGTCTCTCTTCTCCAACTCGATCTCGTCTCTCTTCTCCAACTCGATCTCGTCTCTCTTCTCCAACTCGACCAACTCGATCTCGTCTCTCTTCTCCAACTCGATCTCATCTCTCTTCGACCAACTCGATCTCGTCTCTCTTCTCCAACTCGATCCTGTCTTCCTCACGATTCTGATTCCGGATTTGCAAACTAACAAAAGGTATGATTTTGATTCTTACCCTCTATTTCTAATGGGTTCAATCACTGGGATGGGTGAGTTTTAGGAGGTTATATGATGGGTTTGGACAAGAAATGGTTTGCGTATGGTTTTACATGTATCGATCATCTTCTAATGCGGTGGATCTACGTATGAATGCTTTGATTTTGTGGCTGGTGAACAATTATGTGAGGAACTTAGAATGAAAATCTCTGAAGCTGTTTATATGGATCTTGATTTGTGCTATGATTGCAGATACTTAACATCAATCGGTTTAAGAAGCAATCTTATGGCAATGATGAGGTAAAGTTTTGATCTTTACATAAGGGTTTTCCCTTTCACTTGTGTTTATGAATTGCTCAAGTTACTTCCAAATGTAGTAGTTCATGAATCTTTAAGCTTTCGAATTTGATTAACGTTAGCGTACAGGCAATTTTAGAATGTGATTCTGAATATCATTCAGCTTATACGTACTGAGTCTCTGCTTGCTGAGCGATTTTCATGTTATGCAGGTTAGCTTGACGTTGGACATAGCTGCAGACTTGCAGTCACTATTTACTTGGAACACCAAACAGGTTTAATTACATCTCAAAACACTTAAGGAGTCCTTGTCTTTTTACTGTTACTTGTAGAAATTGCATTGCTCTTGCTGAATATTCGTTTATGAAAAAATGCTTGCAGGTTTTCGCTTTCGTGGCGACTTCAAAGAACTCCCTGAATCAGGTATACTATAGTCCACGCTTTGTATATGATGGGTGAGTTTTAGGAGGTTATATGATAGATTATAAGAAGAAAAAAGTAGTTGACTTTGGATTGGATTCAGTAGTTAGAAAATGAGAAACTCAAGATCTCGTCTGGTTTAGTAGTTAGAATAGTGTTACAAGGCCACAAAATCAGCAACCAGACACCAGTGTCTTTTCAGCAAAAAAATGGATCAATATAAAAGTCTTTTAGGAAGCTATTTTTCTTTTAGGAAGTTTATATTTTTTTATCATAAAGTCTCTGTTTTTTTTGTTTGTTTGTTTGGAGTGTAGTCTAATTATTGAGTTACCTAAGTTTTTGTAGTAACATTTCGTTGATTACTTTAGTCAATAGCTATGGAACTTTCTCTGTCTGTTCAATTATGAGCCTGGTTGCCGTTTTTAGATTGGTTTCTTTGTTTATTTGGGGAGTGTTTACTTTTTAGCTCATCAAAGGATAATTGCCATTGTTTGACCTTTACTTTTTAGTGTATTAGCTGAGGTTTATTTGGAAAAAGTTTGGAAATTTCTTCAATTTTGCTACATTTCTTAAGAGTTTCTGTTTTTGGTTTTTGTTACCTTGCTTCCAAACTCCTCAGTAAACTGTTTTTTTTTTGTTTCCCTTCTCCTGCATTACTTTCACTTTTACGGTACGTGGTGGTAGCATAACTGCGATCTTTACATATTTGGCAGAGACTTTTCTCTTATGTGCATACTATTCTTTGGTTTTGGTCTTCTTTGTTTCATGGTCGTTTAAAGAGGACCCTTTAATGTAGATAATGTAGTAGTTGACTTTAATGTGCCTCGTTTTGGATTCAGTAGTGTCTGTTGCTTATATGTTGCTTGTTTTCATGTATTGAATTTCAGGTTGCTGGATATGGAAAATGAAGAAGAATATCCATCAACAGGTACATCTTCTAATACTGCAAAGAGAAGAAAAACATTGAATATGTGGAAATAGTTTAGAGTAGAAAAGGATGAGAATGAGGAAGAGAGAGCATATTGTATGAAATGCTCAAAGAGCTATGCGTATACATCAACTAGTGGAACCTCAAATCTGAAGCGTCATAAAGAGAAATGCTTAGGAATTTTGGAGGCTGAAAGAAGGATAGTGATTTTTGATGAGAGAGTTGCTAGAGAGAAGTACAGTCGGGTCATTATTAGACATAATCTTCCTTTCATTTCGGTTGAATATGAAGAGTTGAGGGACTATTTTAGCTATTTGAATCCAGATTACAAGTGTTACTCTAGGAACACTGCTGCTAGTGATGTTATGAAAACTTGGGAGAAAGAAAAACAGATTTTGAAGTCTGAGTTGGAAAAAATCCCTAGTAGGATATGCTTGACCTCAGATTGTTGGACTTCCCTAGCTGGAGATGGATACATAGTTGTCACGGCACATTATGTTGATGCAAAGTGGGTGCTACATAGCAAGATTTTATCGTTTTGTGAAGTTCTTCCTCCTCATAGTGGTGAAGTCTTAGCTAGTAAAGTCCACGAATGTTTGAGAGAGTGGGGAATAGAAAGAAAGGTGTTCACTTTGACTCTAGATAATGCCACGGCTAATGACAACATGCAAGACATATTGAGAGATCGGCTTAATCTAGATGATAACTTGGTGTGCAAAGGAGAATTCTTTCATGTTCGGTGTTCTGCACACATCTTGAACCTCATTGTACAAGCTGGTTTGGAAGTTATTAGTCCTGCTTTGTGTAAGATCAGAGAAACAGCGAAGTATTTTAAAGGTTCAACATTTAGAAGGATTGCACTTGTAGACTGTATAGATGGTGTTGAGGATGTCATGTTGTCATTAGATGTCAAGAATAGGTGGAATTCGACCTATCTAATGCTGAAGAGTGCTCTGAAGTATCAACGTGGTTTAAAGAGATATAAATTAGGTGATAAAAACTACAAGCATTGCCCTTCCAATGAAGAATGGAGAAGAGCAAGCACTATCTTTGAGCTCTTGAAGCCCTTTTATAGCATTACGAATTTAATGTCTGGCAGAAGCTACTCTACTTCAAACTTGTATTTTGCTCATATTTGGAAGATTCAATGTTTGTTGGAAGTTCATAAGAGCAATGAGGATATTGTCATCCAGACAATGATTTATAACATGAGGGAGAAGTTTGATAAATACTGGGAAGAGTATAGCGTGATTCTTGCAATGGGGGCTGTCTTGGATCCTAGGATGAAGTTAAAGCTTTTGAAGCGTTGTTATGGTTAGCTTGATCCATTGACCTCCCAAGAAAAAGTTGATCATCTTGAGGATCAGCTTAGGAAGATCTTTGATGAGTATAGAAGACAGCTCTCTTTGACTCCTGTTGTGAGCTTTACAAGACCATATTCTCGTGCTTCTGAGCAAGGAACAGAGACCGAGAACTTTGGTGTGTTGGATGTAAGTTTCTGACATTTATCTATCTAACTTATTTGAAACTTTTTTTAATGCTCATTCTAAACTTCTTATTATGTTTACTGAGAACAGGATTTGTTTGAGTTAGATGATATTCCAGAGACTGCGGAACCAGGAAAGTCAGCGTTGGATATATATTTAGAGGATCCAAAACTAGATATGAAAGCTCATCCTGATTTGAATGTGTTGAGATATTGGAAAGAGAACAGGCATCGTTTTGGCGCACTATCATTCATGGCAATGGACATTCTCAGCATTCCTATTACAACTGTGGCTTCTGAATCTTCTTTCAGTATTGGAGCTCACGTAATAAGCAAGTACAGAACTCGCCTTATTCCTAGAAATGTGCAAGCTTTATTGTGTACTCGGTCTTGGATTCATGGCTATAAAGTTGATGGTGAAGGTAGAATCTTAGTCTAACTTTATCTTCTTTCCTCAATTAAGTATATATATCTATTAATATTCTGTTTCTTATGAACTGTAGATGAAGATGATGAAGTCGAGATAGTCATTATTCGAGAGGCTCCAAGTCAAGCACTAACAACTGCAAATCAAGACCATGCTAGTACCATGGAATAGTAGAACATTATTGGGTATGTAATTCTTAACTTTTTTAACTCTTAACTAGTAAAACTATGTCTATTGTTGGTTTGTGTTTGACACTACTTCATGGTTTTTGAAGGGTTTATTGATTGAGTATTGAGAATGTGTTTACGCTTAACTCGTTTGAATGATATATATGATTTGATAACAAGTTGAAGAAGCAGCTCAAAAATGATATATAACAGTTTAAATGATATATATGATCTTTTTGGACATAAAACAAGTCGTTTATCTTCTTTCTTGTATTTTTTCTTTGTGAAATTAGCTTTGAGGGGAATGGCCTTGATGTTTGCAGGACTGTACTTCGTTCTCTGGGCTAAAGGGAAAGAGGAGTGTGAAGAAGGAGATGAAGAAGAAGCAAGTGTGCTTAAAACAGAGTTTGATCTTCAAAAGTCTCTCTTGCGTTAAAGTCTTTTATTGTTGGACAACATTCAATATAACTATCATATACTTATTTGAAACAGCCAAAGTTTGACAAAAAACTTGCGGTCTCAATAACGATGGTTATGACATGGTTAAGAGATGGTTATGGTTTTTTTTTTTTGACAAAGAACTTGTTGTCTATTTTTTTACAGGTTATATTTTAGGTATTTGAATTTCTTATCCAATGTATTTGGCACATAACGATGGTCGTTCAATTATAAATATAAATGATTAAAGCTTCTTATGCATATAGAGAGTGTGTTGTTGGGTTGATGGGTCAACCATTAACCCATTTGACCCATGTAATTTAATGGGTTATGGGTTAACCCAACCCATTTAATAAATGGATTGGGTTGACCCATGACCCATTAACATTCAACCCATTTGGGTTATGGGTTGGGTTGACCCATTTGACCCATTTTGACACCCCTAATTGATTTATAATAATATTATATAACTAATTACGAAATTTATTAATGTATTATTTTATAAAAATATTTAAATTCTTAAGTAAGGTTTTGTTAGATTCTTTCTCAACAGATTTTGTTATAATTATAAAATAAAATTCAAATCTTTAGTTGGTTTATTATTAATGTAAATAATTAAATATGTTATATTAACTAATTTTTGAAATGGTCTAATTACTATTTGTTAATAGTAGATAAATTTTTTAAATTTGTTAATTTACCTATTTAATATAATTTCACCATATTTAACTAATGTAACATTGCTATTTTTCTATAATAGAGAATATATTTATAGAATTTATGAAAAAATAGTGTAGAATTTTATTTTCTTGTATTATAATAAAAACTTAGTTAAATTGATTTATAATAATATTATCTTACTAATACCGAAACTTATTAATGTATAATTTTATAAAAATATTTAAATTTTTAAGTAAAATTTTGTTAGATTCTTTTTCAACAGATTTTGTTATAATTAAAAAAATAAAAATTCTAGTTGGTTTATTATTAATGTACCAAATTTATATACCCAAAATATTTGGTGGGTGTTGCACAAGTTTTAGAAGGATTGAAAACTCTGTTATCAAATTATAAATATGGTATAATGAGTTGATGAATATTCTGGAAAAAAATTGGTTCCTAATTATGATTGATTATCAAAATCGTGATTATTTAAAAAATCTATTATATCTAATATCTAATATCTAATATATTTAAATTCAAAATCTTATAGGTTCAAAAATAGACTATTTTATTTTGTTCCTAATTGATGATTATCAAAATTGTGATTGTTCAAAAAATGTATTATATCTAATATCTAATATTTATTTTGTATAAAGCTATTATACAGTTTATGAATTTTAGCCTATTTTAATGATGAATGATGATTTATTTATATGAAAAACTTTAGAATTTAAAATTTGTTAATTTACCTATTTGATATAGTTTTATCATATTTAATTCATGTAACACTTCTATTTTCATATAATCCAGAGTTTATTTATAGAATTTATAAAAAATAGTAGAATTTTTATTTTCTTGTTTATAATAAAATTTTAGTTAACATTGATTTATAATAATATTATATAACTAATTACGAAATTTATTAATGTATTATTTTATAAAAATATTTAAATTCTTAAGTAAGATTTTGTTAGATTCTTTCTCAACAGATTTTGTTATAATTAAAAAAATAAAATTCAAATCTTTAGTTGATTTATTATTAATGTAAATAATTAAATATGTCATATTAACTAATTTTTGAAATGGTCTAATTACAATTTGTTAATAGTAGATAAAATTTTAAAATTTGGTAATTTACCTATTTAATATAATTTTACCGTATTTAAATAATGTAACACTGCTATTTTATATAATAGAAAATATATTGATAGAATTTATTAAAAAAATAGTGTAGAATTTTATTTTCCTGTTTTATAATAAAAACTTAGTTAAATTAATTTATAACAATATTATATTACTAATTACGAAATTTATTAATGTATAATTTTATAAAAATATTTAAATTTTTAAGTAAAATTTTGTTAGATTCTTGTATATTTTACTAAAATAAATAAATTAATACTATATTTATAGATATTTTGATATAACATACACTATATATTTCGAGATTGTTTTTTTACGACAAAGAAATAACAACCAATTGAAATTAATTAATTTAAATATATTATTTTAAATGATATTGGAAAAATTTGTAAATAAGAAAGAAATGAGATGACTAAATGTGTAAATATAATAAAATATTTAATCTGCTATCTGTGTTTCTAAACGTTCTTCCTTTAGTCTACTATCTATGTTTTCAAACATTCCAATTTTGTACTTGATTTTTAATATTATAGATGTTAGTTAATAGATAAGTCACAACATTTTTCAATAAGTCCAAAAAAAAATATGCCAAAATAATTTTCAAATAGGACTCTGTTTTAATATATTAGATACCTTATATTGCCGTTTTCAGTTGACTTTTTTACGTTAAAACCAATCAGGACCTTCGAACATACTTATTTATTTTTCTTAAAATTTTCATACGTGTTTTTTGAAAATATATGTTTTCAACTTTCATGAATTAGAACCAGGTTGCAAACGCTTAAGGATTTTAGTATGGCTATTGTAAGTTTATTATTATTCTATGCATGAAAATGTATTATATGTTAGTTGTTCTGATATTTTTAAATTTCAGTAAGATCATCTCCAATGTATTTTGATCATATTTTCTTTAAAGTAGAGTAATTCTATTACGTAATTTATAGGATTTTAAAAATTATAAAGTGAATGAGTGTTATTTATTCCCCTAAATAAAGATTTTTATTTTAGTGAAAGAAACAAAAATAGATTGGAGTAGATTGTCTTTAAATTATATTGTAGAGACATATATATAGATGAATTGGGATGGTGAAAACAATTCCTTAATGAATATCTTAGACTATAAATAACATCTATGACAAATATTTTTTAAATGCTACTTTGGTATAATGGATTGAAATTTATTATATTATGCTAGGTTTTTCAGCGCTATGAGCATATAGGGTAGCCTAAATTTTGTTCTAATTTTTTTTTTTAAATATTTTACATAACATTACAAAATATTAAAAATAATATATATCTACAAAAAAAAACTGATGGTGGTAGTTTTAAGTGAGAGGATTTTCATGTATACTACATTATTGGAACCATTATCTATCTTTACCTTCATTAAATAGGCATTTTCATAAAAACTATTTTTTTAAGAGATAAAATTAAGTCCTATCCCACCCCTTTACTCTAAAGTCTAAACCCTAAGTTTTAGATTAATTAACTCAAGGGTTAAAAATGTATATTTCCCTTTTAAAAAATAAGGGTAAATGTGATTAATGTAAACATGAAAATTGATAGTAAGAATGTGGTATTTTTGACAATTTCTTTTTTAAGTGTTAATTTGTTATTTCTTTTTTTTTTATGAACTTATTTTGTCATAAGCTTATGTGCTTAAGACTTTTTTTTTAAAAAAAATGATGTAAAATCTTGTTCCTAGTATTTATGTGAGTTGACAAAAAATTTTAAAGTATCATATGTGGTAACCTTTAAATACTTTGAGTTACTGTTTATTACCAAAACACTTTGATTTTTCTAATCAATTGTTTTGTGGATTTTGAAAGTAGCTGAATATTTGAGAAAATACGCTTATATTTTGAACATCGCTGTGTGGATTATGTTATATTTTTCTTCTTGATAATAATCTCTCCGTTCATAATGTAAAATATATCACAGACGGGAAAAAAAGCTCTATCGAAGGGATTCTTCAAGTTTTTAAAGACTTTGCATGTATGTCTGGTCTACATATAAGCTTGGAGAAATCTACTCTGTTCTTGGCAGGAGTATGTGATGAAAGAGAGGCCATTTTGGAACAATTTCCCTTTGAAGTGGGAAAGCTACCGGTCCGTTATCTTGGAGTTCCTCTACTCACAAAGCGTATGACAGCAAATGACTACTCTCCTTTGATCAATAGAGTAAAGAAAAGAATAACATCTTGGACGGCAAGACAGCTCTCATTTGCAGGTCGTCGGCAACTGATTGGTTCAGTAATTCACAGCATAACTAACTTCTGGATGTCAGTCTTTCGACTCCCAAAGCAATGCATAAAGGAGATAGATCAGTTATGTTCAAGTTTCTTGTGGTCAGGTCCAGCTATGAACACGCATAAAGCAAAGATCTCTTGGGCAAATGTGTGCAAACCAAAAGATGAAGGTGGACTAGGGTTAAGGTCTTTGTCGGAGACTAATGTAGTAAGCTGTCTCAACCTCATTTGGCGAATATTGTCTCAGGATACTCTTTGGGTAAAATGGGTTAAAAGATATCTGATACGCAAAGGTTCGTTCTGGAAAATAAGAGAGGAAACTACTCTGGGTTCTTGGATTTGGAAGAAACTTCTGAAGTATAGAGCTATTGCAAAATCTTTTAACAAAGTTGAAGTAAGAAGTGGAGCTAATACTTCATTCTGGTTTGATGATTGGTCCTCACTGGGAAGGATAATAGACATCACACAAAGGCAAGGACGCATTGCTTTGGGGATTGGACTTAACGACACTGTTGAGTTTACTATCCAGAACTACAGAAGTCGCCGTTACAGAGTAGAGAACCTCATCTCAATTGACAGAGAGATCATCAACTTGCGATCGATGGGTCTCACAAATGAGGATGATGTCGCTTTGTGGAAAGGGAAGGGTGATGTGTTTCGTCACAAATTTGATACAAAGCAAACTTGGCAGCTAACGAGAGTCCAACAGGCTAAGGTGCAGTGGTACAAAGGAATATGGTTCGCTGGATCAACCCCCAAATACTCGGTCATCTCATGGATTGCAATACACAACCGTTTAGCGACAGGGGACAGATTATTGATGTGGAACGCGCAAGCTAATGCTCAATGTTGCTTATGCAACTCTATGGTTGAAACAAGAGATCATCTTTTCTTCAGCTGTCCTTTTTCAGAAAACATTTGGAACAACCTAACAAGGAAGTTATTGGGAAGGAGCTACTCCTTCTCGTGGAGTCAAGTTATCCAACTAATATCTACGAATCATTGTAAAGGTGTGAAGAAATTTCTCCTAAGATATGTGTTTCAATCATCAGTTCATACAATCTGGCTTGAGAGGAATGGTAGAAGGCATGGCACAACTCATCGACCGCCAAGTCTTCTTATCAACTTCATTGACAAGCAAACAAGGAACAGAATTAGCTCTTTGCAGCGATCAAATGGAACTGCCTTCAACCAAGCAATGGTGGAATGGTTTTCAACTAGAGATTAGACGGAAACCATTTCTCGTTCTCGGTGTTTATTTCTAATAATGTTGTAAAACTTTTAAACTAATGGTGCATTAGTTTGTAAAACTGGTTTTTTTGTTTCGAATAAATTTAAAATTCCTTTCAAAAAAAAAAAAAAAAAAAATTTGATATTTCAAAATGAAAGATATATTGACATTTTATGTTAACTTTAATTGTTTGATTATTGCATGGGAAGAAGTTCATCTTCGTAGCATGAATTATTTTTATATTTTTGTTTGATATATATATATATATATATATATATATATATATATATATATATATATATATATATATATATATATATATATATTAAGGTTGTTGTAACTCATGAGATCCTTAATTCACTTAATTTATAATTACTGAAAATATTATTTTCTTTTTATCTACGTGAGTGTTAAATATTAGTTTGTACACTATTATGATAGGAAAAATATATTATCGTAAAAGTGTTAACAATTTTAATTATCTAATTAAAACACTTATAGGTTCACCAGATGTAAAACTAAATATGCAATAACATGGTCTTCCAACATTCTTAATTTTCTTTCATATGTTCTACAAAAGAAGGTGTTCATAATAATATACAATATGTTTGTGCTAATTATATATTTAAAGTTATATTTTAGCAACAATGCAATAAATTATTTGATATTAAAACTATTTGATTCATCAGTTTTATTGGTAAATTGAATTAAAGACTCTATTTAGCTTTTTTTATTACATTTTTGTAACATAAACAATAGTATTTCTTTTTGTCATAAGCATAAACAGACTCGATTAAGACTCTGCAAACCAAACCTACAACTATCCATGTGAAAAACATAGGATGATTGCTTCTTATCAAACATTAGTGTTATATATATATATATATATATTCCATTATATTCATACACTACACTAAGAAAAACAAATTGCTATGGTTTAAACATAAACTTTAAGTTTTATTTGATAGTTAACATTTATTTTGTTTTAAAGATTATTTGAGTATGATTTTTCTATATTTAAATGGATCGTAAGTCGTTACTCTATATATGAAGTGTTAGCCGGAAGTCCACACCAACTCTAATTTTAAATGTGTCACTCTAAACTACTAACCTTAATTTTAATTTTCCATCTAGATTTAAATGGTTAGATATATTTTAGAAAAGTATTTTTTTAGAGAATCCATTTTGAATCTGTTTTTTAGTTAGATATATTAGTGACTATACAATATATTTAAATTTAGATTTAATATGTATGATTCTATTTATAACTGATTAGTTATTTTTTGAAAAAAATATAAAAATTAATGAATATAATACTTCAAAATCTTCAGATTAATTACATGGTCCAACTTAGACTTGTCTTCAGCCGATAAAAAGTAGGATTCTAAATTAATAGATTAGATAACAATAAAAAAAGTTTACAATTTCACATATATTTGTTAAGAAAATTTATTTTCACATCAATTAAATAACATTAAGAGTTTTTTTTACTGATAACACCATTACCTCAGAAAATATATAAAAGTAGAAAACATAAGACTATCCAAAACTTTTTTTTTAACTTCAGTTGTGTAACCTTGTATAATTATTTTCCAATAATTAAGAAAAAAATAATTGTAAACTTCTTATAAATAATATGTTTCTTACATTCTCTTGAAATATATGATGTTTTTTCTAATTATAACAAAGTCATTTGAGAATCAGTGTTCCTATTTTTTTATTGGTTAATGATTTTTAATGTTAGTGCTAGTGTATGAAACAACTTTTTTTTGAAACTAGTGTATGGTACAACTTAATATACACATTTAGAGAACAGAAGACAAATCATTGTTGAGTATATGGAGTTTTTGTTAATATTTAAATTCACGTAGAAAAGTAAAATGTATACCACAAATCGAGAAGATCTTCAGCTAATTTCTTCTTCTTTTTTTTATTTTGTAAAGGAGATCTTCAGCTAATGTCAATTTGTTAAAAGTATTCAATTGCAGTTTACCTAAAAATAAAATAGAGTGAAGAGTCTAACATAGTAGATAATTGAAGTTATAGATAAAAAGTTATTTGATTAGTGGATAATCCCTACAATCATTCTCCTAACTTTTTAAGTTCTGTTAGTTGAAACAAAAATGTATATAGATGTCCGACAATGGAGAAGAAGATTGCATACATTTTATTTGAATATATAACTTTTAATGTAACAATTATTTCCACATTTAGGCAAAAAAAAAAACAATTATTTAACCAAGAAAACTGCAGTTAGATCTTAAGATTAATCTAGCACACCTTGCAACGAAATCAATTCAGCTTAATCTTTATATAATATCTTCCTCCTATCCTCCTTTATAGTCCCAGTCACTTTCGCGTTTTTAGATAGCACACTCATGTGAAGCCCAAAACCACCCGAGAAAGTAAAGTAGTTGTGAGAAGGACAAAGGATAAATTATTATAAAAATAATAACGAACAGAGACCAGCTCACGAATGATTAATTTGTTCATGCATGTTGTTAGGATTCAGAGGCTTAAAGACGTCATCTTGTCTCAGCATGAAGCCACAACAAACCAAGAAAGAAGTTGTTTGAAGTGTAAAAACAGAACACTGCAAAAAACAGAGTTGTAGAAAACAGAGTATAGAGTTTGGAGAAGAGATCAGAGAGAGAAGGAGAAGATCGGAGCACACATAAGATTTAAAGAGTTCGTGCCCATTAACGAGGGTCACTACATCTCCCCGAGACTACAGCTCGGAATCCACTAGAAGGTATACATATTACAAGAGCTACAAGTGATTCAATCTTGTTTACACTCATGAACTCACTCTTTGTATAACTCTCTATGTATCTCTACCATCTAACTAGCCTTAGTGTGACTGCTCCAACTCTCTCTCACGTCCTTAGCTCTTCATTTATAGTAGAGACAACTCCAAACCTAATGCAGAAGATGACAAAGCAGAAGATGACAAAACACAAAGGCTCCTCTTGTGGTCCCAAAAGCAACTTAACTCATCTTCAACTTGACTAGAGTTAGACAGTGGTTGTTTTTGATCTTCATTTGCTTGATCAACAAGTGTTATCAACTTCACAAATCTCCACCTGAGAACATGTTGATCATCCCAAACAACTTGCACATACTTGAGAGAGAGAGAGAGTTTCATCGTCTAGCTTCTTGGATTCCAGTCTCGGTTTCTGGGTATCATTACTCAGCCTTGATACTCTTCAGATTAAACACCATGAATCTGATGTATCCTTCCTGCATTTCGCTTTACGATCAATGCACATTCAGCTCTGTCTTTACACATCGCTGACCCTAAGCCATCAGAACACCTTCAAGTCACATGAGTTGTGAAAACCAGCTTTAATACAAATCTGTATTAAGCTCAACTCTTCAGTGACTACTCCTGGCACATTCACCAGTTGAATATCTGATATAACAGCTCAATAAACTCCAGTAGCAAGCTTAGAAAACGTCCAGCTTGTTACCCAACAGAAAACTCCATAAGCTTTATCACTTATGATTTCTCCGATCACACAATATCTCCCATGGCTTCTGTCCTAACCATAAGTAAGTTCTAGTAACTGAGAAAATATCAACACCACCTCTGCAAAGCTTGATTCACTTGCTAGCTTCTAGGATTTCCTCATGCGCATTGAGATCAAAACCCTTTGAATTCACAAGAATCATATTCAGAGAATCAGAATCATCTTAGCTTCTAGCTTGAAGCTTCTTGATTCAACTTGTAGTTAATCTCACCGACAACTTACACTATCTGAGATTTACATCTTCAACCTGTTTAACCAAGCAATCCCAGAACAGAACCCTGCTCCACCATCTTGTTAAAACAGAACACACTAGCAGCTTTAAAAACCCACTACTAGCAACCTCGAATATGTCTCTTATCAGCAAAATCTTGTGACATCTCTGAGACACTTCCATACACCAGCTTACAAGTCAACTCTAGAACCCTTGATGTCTCTTTCAAGCTGTAAATAACAACCTGCAGTACTTCTTCTTGTATGCAGCCTCCACCAAAACGAGTTTGGCCCTTGCACCATCCAGTTTGCAGCCTTGAACCGACATTCTTCTTCCTGGATATCACTCACTTTACTGACCTGCAAATGACTTACCATGAGTAGACACTTATGTAGACTTCTCATGATGCAACAAAGACAACTTCACACTTCTGAATTATTGTCTTTACAATGCAGCTTGATTTCTGCATTTATATCCTTTCTAGGACTTCTTTTTCCAGATTATGACACTACATTTGAGATGAGTTGTCTATCAGAATTGGTGCACAACACCTTCACAATCTTGAAATGAGCATCCTTGACACATAGCCATGCATCTTCTGCACTTGTCTACTTCAGTTTCTTCTTTATAGAACTCACTGAAAAATCCACTTCAATTGCTTTATCTCAAAACACAGCTTTGTGTCTTCTCTCTGAGAAAACTTTCAGAAACCTGCCACCCATTTGTAGAAACCTGCAATTCATTTCTGACTATTCTCATCAATACCCAGCTTCAAACCAAATCTGCAAACAGCCTTTTACCATCAGATTATAACCTTTCTTGAGCTGAATACTTCTGATACACCATCTGTTCTTCACTCGCTTTCTTCTTTGCATACCGAACTTCGATGAATCTGATACAACTGTGAGATACACAACCCTTTAACTCTTTTATCTTCAGCTAAACACTTGAGACAACCTCCAAATATAGCTCCACCAGGAATAGAAAAAATAGCATTTAAGATATGCATTGCTCTTCTTGTAGCAACAATACTCCACCTGAAACTATAACCCCTTGGACATACTATCTCTATAAGCTTAGCTTCACAATCGGAGTTAGAACCACTCTTCCATGTATCTTTGATCCATCCAGACGTTCTTATGCATCACATTGAGTCACCATGACTTCTTGCTTGAGAAAGTGTGTCAAAACTTGTGACACATCTCCTTTTTCTTGCAGCCATCTCAACTGATCCATTTGCAACCAGAAAACCAATAAGAACCTTTCTCTTTTCCAGCAGCACTGTCTCTTTACTTAGAGCATTCTTCATGTTATGATGATGTTACAACTTGGGCTGATACATCAACAAACCATACTTTTATCCCACAAATCAGAAACCTTGTACTCTCTTGTCGCCAAAAAATACAACCATACTTGTCTTGTACCGCTGTTGATAAACATGACACGCCGCCTAACTCCTTTAGCTAGGAAGACTTTCGATACCAGATTGCAGTATACCATGTTGCATAAAAAAACATTCAAAAGACATCCCTCATGAATCATGATGTCTCCAATTCCTTCAGCTTCTAGACCACCGAAATCTTCTTCATTCTCTGAAGAACTGATTCAAATACAAGATAACCTTCTGAGAAAACAATGCTCCACCTGAGACAAATACTCCTTGTTCACTAAGATTCAATCCAGCAGAAAACTCCATGTGTTACACAAAACACAAATCTTCTTAAGAAACATGAATCTTCGCCAGTTCCATCTTATCAAGAGCTTATACTACTTGAAACAAGAACTCAAGCACTTCTCTGTATACACTCAAGCTCATAAGATCTCAAAATTCATTGCATTCCCTCTGAAGATAGCAATGAAAATTGAGTGTTACACCTTTTATTTAACAGAACATTTTCAGACCACAACAAGAGCATAATCACCATTGCATTCCCTCTGAAAATAGCAATTATGTAGCTTCATGTTCTCTAATCACCCAACAACTGTAGACTTTCATATTCACAAGAACAATAGCTAACACACTGAGATAAAACCTGCAAAAAGAAACCCCATCCAAAACTCAAAAGCCACTGAAATTTCCATAACTGTTTCTGTTTTGATTAAACCTGAAACATTGCTCCATAACCTTCTGCAACTCCTTGTAGACAACCAAGAACACCATTACTGATACTCAAAACAGCCATAAAACACTCATCAAGTCCAAGTTTTAGACGTCCTTGAACTTTCTGAGTTTCAGGGCTGGAAACAAAAAAAACTCAAACACCAATTGTAGCTGACTTCGACAAACTGATTCAACCAAAGAATACCCTGAAAACCATCACTGAATCTTGGCCAAGCACATGCAAAAAACCAGTACAAAATCCCAGTGTTTCAGAGAATTTCCAATCCCAATAGATAAGCAGAACTTGAGCAAACTTGAAAACTTCAATACAAAGCATCACACCACCTTGTGACTGCAGCGGAATCAGACATTAAGTCTCCCAAAACTTGAGTCATGAAGTAGATGTTCGGTTTTGATATAAACCATTGAGTCACAGAACGTGTACTCATCATTTCATAACCCCAAAACCAGCTGATATCTCTGAAATACCTTCAGCTTACACTAATCTTCAATCGGTTTCTTCAGCATTGATAAAGAACCTCCTTCTTGTATCATGTGCTTCTTGCTTCTATCTCTGATAAATTTTCTTCTGCTTGCTACACCTTAGCTTTTGAGTATTCTTTCATCCTTCTCACAATGTCGCAGCTTCTTGTATCTTAAAGGCCTCTTGATTTCATAGACCCTGAAATCACCTCAACTGATTCACACTTTCACCATGAAACACTCCTTAAGATACAACTTGTTCACATCCCATCTTCACACTATAACCTGAGCTAAACCGGTTTTATAACCACTTAAGCTTCTAAAGAACCCTCTGTTACTCCACCTAAGACATAACCTCTTCCAGAACTGTCTTTGTTTCTGATATACAAAAACACCTGTAGCTTCAACAGAAAACTTGTAGCTTCAACAGAATTGCAACTTCTTTGGTTCTTCTTGTCCTTTAAGGTGTGTGGATAAGATGCTTCCGTAGACACTAAAATGAGTCTGATACGTATGAGGCCTCTCACCCTTCGATAATCCACCAGTATGCTCGAAGGAAGGCCCATCAAGAGAAAGGCCCAGCAAAAGGTGAAGACTTGGTAGGCAAGGAGTAATATGGTTCTAGAAGAATAGTGAAGAATAACGGTTCTGGACAAGAGCACATGGGGTGTTTTGTCTATGCTTTATCAGGTTGTACGTGTGTACACCACCTAGGAGTAGTAGTAGTACGTACAAGAGCACATGGGGTGTCTCTGGTAGGAAAAGGGTATGCGTGTGTGCATTACCTAGGAGTAGTATAAGTAAGAGAGAAGGTTGTAAGAGGGTATCATTTGGGATGATCATTGTGAGGAAAGAGAGTAAGTCTCTGTGAGGAAGTCCTTGTAATTGGTTACTTTCAATATAATATGTTTCTTTACATTTTTCTTGAGTATTGAAGAGTTTGGATACTAAGTCATAACAACTTTGGTATCAGAGCCTCTACGATCCTGATGATGCCACCAAAGAAATCAGATGGAGAACAAGCCACGGAACAGGCACAGCTAAACGCTACTCCCATCGCCAACTTGGAGCAGAGTCTGTCTCGTATGTCCATCATCGAGCAAGCTATGGTAACGATGCAGCAGCAGATGCAGGCACAAACGGGCAAGTTGGAGATCCTTGAGCGGATGGAACGACGTTTCAACGAAGAAGATGAGAACCGGAAACGCTTACGTGACACCAGGAAAGGACTCTTGCCACAACTAGAGGGTCCGACCCCGGTCAAGATCGCTGACACAGGATCTGGGTTGAGAAGAGCCAGATCGGAACGTCAAGGTCAAACCCGATAAACAGAGAGTTCGCGCGGGAAAGGGAACGATCACTACCGGAAGGAGAAACCCATCCAGGGGAAACCGGGAGTGATCGGAACCAAACCTTAACTCGGCGGCTGGAGATTCCCACGTTTGACGGTGACGATGCGGATAGCTGGGTACTACGGGTGGAACAGTACTTGAGATCGGTGATTTCACAGAGGATGAGAAGCTCCGTGCAGTACAAATGTGTTTCATCAGGGAAGCATTACTCTGGTATCGTTGGGAACGAGATCGAAACCCATTTCGCTCCTGGAACCACCTCAAACATCGTGTTCTGACACAATACTCAGTGGCTCATGACACGACGGCGGGGGAACACTTACTCTCTCTACAACAGGAAGGGACGGTGAGGGAGTACTGCAGGGAGTTCGTCGCTCTCGCGACAAACTCGCCAGAGATTCCAGAGACGGTATTGGAGATGACGTTCATGAAGGGGTTTAAGCCGAAGATCAGAGCTGGTGTAAAAATGTTCGAGCCTAGAACCCTGGAAAAGATGATGAGTACCGCTCGGATGGTGGAAGAATGGTCGGAACAGGGAGAAACAGAGTCGGGGTTTTCACCAGCGAGTAGGGTTCCGACGAGCAAGCCCAAGTACGATCGCCAGGCCCAACCAAACACAGTGGGCCCGCGTAACGGGTTATGGTCTGTAATCTCGGGGAATAAGCCCAACACTTTTTTCTCAGGCCCAAGGAACAAACCCTAACACCTTCAAGGGGCAGAAACCGAACAACGCCTCTCATGGGCGACTGAAGCCACCGTTTCGTCGACTGACTCCGGCAGAAATCGAAAAAAGACGACTCGAGGGCCTTTGTTACCGCTGTGATGAGAAGTACGGTTATCGCCATGTGTGTTCGCAGCCTGATTTGATGGTGATTCAAGTCATGGAAGACGGGACTGAGGAGGTCTTAGATGAGGAACCTTGTGAGCTTGTCGAAGAGGGAGAGGCGGAGGACACCGCGGAGCTTGCAGAACTTTCTATTAATTCCATGGTGGGGCTGTCATCTCCTAGAACTATGAAACTCCGAGGTCGCATCCGCGAGGAGGAAGTGATTGTCTTGATAGACAGTGGCGCTTCCCACAACTTCATTTCGGAAAAGCTGGTACGGAGGTTAAGAATGAAGCCCACAGAAGTAGCAGGGTATGGGGTGCTCGTAGCTGGGGGAGTGACTTTACAAGGAAGGGGGAAGATCTCGGGGGTAACTTTGGTGCTTCCATGTTGCACCATAGTATCTGACTTCTTACCAATAGAGCTGGGAATCGCAGATGTGATCCTCGGGGTTCCGTGGCTGGGTACCTTGGAAGAAGTAAGGGTCAACTGGAAGTTGCAGTGGATGAAGGTCCAGGTGGGAGATGAAGCTATACTGATACAAGGAGATCCCAGTCTTCACTCAGCCAACGTGTCTTTGAAAGCAATCTGGAGGGCGTTGGATAGGGAAGGAGGAGGAATGTTGGTGGAGTATGGTGGCCTGCTAGCTGAAGTGGAAGCTGGCCCATCCATCCGGATAACCGAGGAACTTCAGGGGGTTCTAAGAGAGTACAATGCGGTGTTTGCTGAGCCTGAAGGGCTGCCACCCTCTCGAGGTAGGGAGCACGCCATCTTATTGGAACCAGGAGCTAAGCCAGTCAGTGTGAGGCCATTCAGGTACCCACATGCTCAAAAGACAGAGATTGAGAAGCAAATAACGTCTATGATAGCAGCGGGAATCATTCAGGAGAGTGCCAGTCCGTTCTCAAGTCCCGTGCTACTGGTGAAGAAGAAAGACGGGATCTGGAGGTTCTGTGTGGACTACAGGGCGCTCAACAAGGTCACCACAGCGGACAAGTACCCTATCCCTATGATTGATCAGCTACTCGATGAACTCTACGGAGCAAAGGTCTTCTCACAGCTGGATCTTCGCTCAGGGTACCATCAGATTCTGGTAAAGGCAAAGGACGTCCCCAAAACAGCCTTCAGGACGCATGATGGTCACTACGAATTTCTCGTAATGCCGTTTGGGCTGTCAAATGCCCCGGCCACGTTCCAGGCCCTCATGAACGATGTGTTCCGGCCATATCTCCGTAAGTTTGTCCTTGTGTTTTTCGATGATATACTTGTGTATAATCGTAGTCACAAGGAGCACAAAATGCACTTGGAAGTAGTGTTGAGTGTGTTGCAGGAACAAAGTCTCTACGCTAATATGAAGAAATGTAGCTTTGGAAGAGATAGCATTGACTACCTTGGTCATGTTATTTCGGCTGAAGGGGTATCTGCTGACATGAGCAAGATTCAAGCCATGAGGGGTTGGCCCACGCCTCAGAATGTGAAAGCACTACGAGAATTCCTGGGCCTCACGGGCTATTACAGGAAATTTGTTCAGGGGTATGGTGACATTGCAAGGCCGCTAACAGCATTATTGAATAAAGAAAGGTTCATATGGGATGAGACAGCCACACAAGCCTTCCTGAAGCTGCAGACGGCTATGACAACAGTTCCTGTGTTAACCCTTCCAGACTTCAATGAAGAGTTTGTAGTAGAATCTGATGTGTCTGGAGTAGGCTTGGGGGCAGTGTTGATGCAAAGACAGAGGCCAATAGCCTACTACAGTCAGGCACTTACGGAAAGACAGAGGTTGAAGTCTGTGTACGAGAGGGAGCTGATGGCCATAGTCTTTTCTCTGCAGAAGTGGAAGCATTACTTGCTGGGAAGGAAGTTCAGTGTGAGGACTAATCAGAAGAGCTTAAAATTCCTGTTGGAGCAAAGAGAGATAAACATGGAGTGTCAGAGGTGGCTCACTAAGCTATTGGGGTTTGATTTCGAGATTCAATACAAGCCAGGACTGGAAAACAAGGCTGCAGATGCCCTGTCTCGGAAAACGATTATACCAGAGGTCTTTGCCATTTCTGTTCCGAAGGTGATTCAACTGGAAGAGATCAGTGGGGCAGTAGACAAAGATGAGGAATTGCAGAAGCTTATAGCGGAGCTAAAGGAGGATCCCTCCCGTCACCCTCATTACTTTGTGGTTCAGGGAAGGTTGTTGAGGAAAGGGAAGCTAGTAATACCAAGCCAGTCCCCTCTGGTGGTGTTAGTGATGGCTGAGTTTCATGACGGCAAGATGGGTGGACATGGGGGAATTAACAAGACACAACGGAGGATCTGTGAAGTGTTTTACTGGGACGGTATGTTGACGGATATAAGGCGGTATGTGGCATAAATATTCTACACTTGCTCCTGGGGGACTGCTTCAGCCATTACCAATTCCGGTCCAAGTATGGGAAGACATTGCGATGGATTTCGTGGAGGGACTGCCTAAGTCCAAGGGATACAACTCTGTACTAGTTGTGATCGACCGCTTAACTAAGTACAGCCATTTCATCAAGTTGAAACACCCGTTTACAGCTACCGAGGTGGAAGTGATATTCATACAAGAAGTGATTAAACTCCATGGCTTCCCACGGACTATCGTGTCAGATCGGGATAAGGTATTCTCGAGAAAGTTTTGGAAAGAGCTATTTCGCCTCTCCGGCACCAAACTATGCATGAGCACTGCATATCACCCCCCAGTCCGACGGTCAGACGGAGGTAACTAACCGAGGAATGGAGACCTACTTGCGCTGTTTCTCCAGTGACAAACCGAGAACATGGGCGAAGTACTTAGCATGGGCAGAGTTGAGTTACAATTCCTCATTCCACACTACCATTGCTATGACTCCGTTCAAAGCTTTATACGGAAGAGAACCGCCGACCTTGATGAAGTATGAGAATGGGTCAACAGTAAATGCGGAGTTGGAGGAGCAATTGCTAGAAAGGGATGCAGCATTGTCCCTACTAAGAGAGCATTTACACAAGGCTCAGCAGATCATGAAGGAGAAGGCAGATGGGAAGCGAAGAGAAGTGGTGTTTGAGGTAGGAGACTGGGTTTACTTAAATATCAGACCGTATAGGCAGCGCTCATTGGCTAGGAAGGTAAACGAAAAGCTGGCTGCCAGGTTCTACGGACCCTTTGAGGTAGAAGCTCGGATTGGAGCTGTTGCATATCGTCTTAAACTACCACCAGGGACCAAGATTCACAACACCTTTCATGTGTCGCAGCTTAAAAAAATGGTCGGGGATAACACGGAGGTTATCTCTATCCCTCCCCATCTCTCCGCTGATGGAGTGCTCATTACCGAGCCTGAAGCCGTGTGGGGATCGAGAATGAATCCGATTACCAAACAAGCTGAAGCTTTGGTTAAGTGGAAAGGGTTGCCAGCACACGATTGTACCTGGTAATGGAGGGACACTATGAGTAAGCAGTTTCCATCCTTAGACCTTGAGGACAAGGTCACTTTCGTTGAACGGGGTATTGATATGTATGAGGCCTCTCACCCTCCGATAATCCACCAGTATCCTCGAAGGAAGGCCCATCAAGAGAAAGGCCCAGAAAAAGGTGAAGACTTGGTAGGCAAGGAGTAATATGGTTCTAGAAGAATAGTGAAGAATAACGGTTATGGACAAGAGCACATGGGGTGTTTTGTCTATGCTTTATCAGGTTGTACGTGTGTGCACCACCTAGGAGTAGTAGTAGTACGTACAAGAGCACATGGGGTGTCTCTGGTAGGAAAAGGGTATGCATGTGTGCAATACCTAGGAGTAGTATAAGTAAGAGAGAAGGTTGTAAGAAGAGGGTATCATTTGGGATGATCATTGTGAGGAAAGAGAGTAAGTCTCTGTGAAGAAGTCCTTGTAATTGGGTACTTTCAATATAATACGTTTCTTTACATTTTTCTTGAGTATTGAAGAGTATGGATACTAAGTCATAACAGAGTCTTACAACTCCTTCCTCTCACGTGCTGACCCCCAAGAAATAGCTTGGCTTTCAGACTGAGACATTCAAGTCTCCATACCTTCCTCTAAACCTGAGAAATACCATGATGCTTCACCAAGAAAGAGTCTTATGGCTTCTTCCTCTCTTTAGCATCATTTACCAAGAGCTACTACTTTGTTGTTTCTCCTGAGACATCACTTGTCTCTACACAACAGACTCTTAGAAGAAAAGACGTGGCTTCTTAAGGGAAAGGAGCCTTGCTGCTCAAACTTTCCAAAGGTCCAACCTTTCTCACTTTTCTTCACCCTCCTCCTTTCTCTAGATCTTCTCTTCTTTAGATCTGAATCTTCTTTCTCTCTTTCTTCTGAATCTGAGACTTTCTCTCTTGAAATCTCAGTGATCTCCAAAGCTTCACTCATGCATAGAATCTCCTCATAAACCATGAGTTTCTTCTTCCATAAAACACAACTTCCATAACCTTCAAAGCTTCTACTTCTCTTCTTGACAAAACATGATTCTTGGCTTGAGAAACCATAAAACACAGAACCTAGGCTCTGATACCACTTTGTTAGGATTCAGAGGCTTAAAGAAGTCATCTTGTCTCAGCATGAAGCCACAACAAACCAAGAAAGAAGTTGCTTGAAGTGTAAAAACAGAACACTGCAAAAACCAGAGTTGTAGAAAACAGAGTTGTAGAAAACAGAGTTGTAGAAAACAGAGTATAGAGTTTGGAGAAGAGATCAGAGAGAGAAGGAGAAGATCGGAGCACACATAAGATTTAAGGAGTTTGTGCCCATTAACGAGGGTCACTACATCTCCCCGAGACTACAGCTCGGAATCCACTAGAAGGTATACATATTACAAGAGCTACAAGTGATTCAATCTTGTTTACACTCATGAACTCACTCTTTGTATAACTCTCTATGTATCTCTACCATCTAACTAGCCTTAGTGTGACTGCTCCAACTCTCTCTCACGTCCTTAGCTCTTCATTTATAGTAGAGACAACTCCAAACCTAATACAGAAGATGACAAAACACAAAGGCTCCTCTTGTGGTCCCAAAAGCAACTTAACTCATCTTCAACTTGACTAGAGTTAGAAAGTGGTTGTTTTTGATCTTCACTTGCTTGATCAACAAGTGTTATCAACTTCACACATGTCCTCATCTGTACTTTGATATATATCGCTGAAAATTGGATTCTTAGTATTATTTTGGACACGTTCCATATTTCACCAAAATCTCAGCGTCCAATACAGAGCATGATATGTCGTTTGCAAAAAGGGGGACTACCAAATCTATTTTTCTCTGTCAAATTCAGAATGAAAGGAAATTTTTCGTTAAAGTTAAAAGAATAGGTAAACATTGTTTCTGGCCAGAGTCGGTCGATCTTCTTGGGTTGAGGATCCTGAGAAGACATGGTGTCATCGTCGGAAGAAACACTATGGTCATGTCAGCTTCTTCTTCGCCATCGCCATACTTCTTGAATCCTCATACTAAACACAACCAAATAGGCAGAACATAATCTCTATTTTCTCCTTTCTATGTCATCGTTATAGCGGCCACTGAATGAAACAAGAGATTAAAAATCGCCGCCGGTCATTTACCTTCTCTTTTTCTCTTCTCTCTGGCATCCCCCCTCTTCCATGTTTCTAACTAAGGTTTGCTTCAAGATTTTGTTTGCTCTCTTCCTTCAGAAGCTTTTTCCTCAGCCATTTTTATTTCGTCAACATGAACAATCATTCTCTGGATCATTCTTAACATTTCAATCTGGCCATCACAAAAATTTCTCTAGTAATCATTGACTGTAAAATAAGATTGTCATTATTAAGTATATAAGAGTAGATATGGAAAAGATGGTTATGTAATTATGTCTAACCTAGCTTGCCCTAGCTAAGCTCTCTTATATAATGTAATCACTATCTCTCTAATAAGATATACAGTTTCATAAACTCTATATGGTATCAAGAGCCATCGCTCCTAAAACCTAAAAAAATTCGCTTGTTCTTCTATCTTCAAACAATCCATATCATGTATGCCTCCAACACTTCCTCCCCTGCAACAGTAACAGATGCCATTATGGCCAATCAAAACACTCTTCTCAATATTAACATGTCCAATGTTTCAAAACTGTCTGCTACCAACAACCTCATGTGGAGTTTGCAAGTCCATGCTTTGTTGGATAGATATGGCCTTATTGGTCATCTTGGTGGATCTGTTCCAGCCCCATCTCCAGTTGTTGTCACAAATGGAGAGACGACTGACAATCCAGACTACACCCTATGGAACCGACAAGATCGGTTAATATATAGTGCGCTGATCGGTGCAATTTTGCTTCCTCTTCAACCACTAGTGTCTCGTGCAGCCACAGCTTCTCAGATCCGGGACACCCTTTCTTCGACCTATGCAAAACCGAGTCGTGGTCATATCAAGCAACTGAGAGAAAAATTAAAAGTTTGGAAGAAATATACTAAGTCCATTGATGTGTACCTTCAAGGTGCAACAACTCGATTTGATCAACTGGCTATTCTTGGCAAGCCTATGGATCATGAAGACCAGATCGATGCTGTTTTGGCTGGCTTGCCTGATGAATACAAATCGGTTATTGATCAAGCTGAAGCTCGTGACACTGCTCCTTCGCTAACCGAACTTCATGAGAGATTGCTCAATCATGAAGCTAAGCTACTCATGAACGCAACAACAACACCTTCACCTTTTCCTGTCTCGGCAAACCTGGTTCAACACAAGCCACAACCTCACCAAAGCAACTACTAGACGCCTCGAGGAAACAACAGTAACACCAACACTGGTTACTACAATACTCAGCCTAGACGGAACAACAACATGAAATGGCAACAACAGAGTCGTGGCCCGCGACCTTACCTTGGCAAATGCCAAATCTTTGGAGTACAAGGTCATGGGGCTAAACGGTGTCCTCAACTTATGAGCTTTCAAGCAGCTTCTCACGATACACCCTTCACACCATGGCAGCCACGTGTAAACGTTGCAACAGCATCTCCCTACACGGTCAATCTGTGGTTACTTGACAGTGGGGCCACTCATCACATAACCTCTGATCTTCAGAACCTGTCCCTGCATCAACCAAATGAAGGAGGTGAGGCAGTAGTCATTGCTGATGGATCAAACAAGAGCATTACACACACGGGTTCCACTATGATTCCCTCTAACTCCAAATCTCTTGTTTTAAACAATATTCTATGTGTTCCCAATATACAGAAGAATCTCATTTCTGTGTATCGGTTATGCAATGCTAATAGAGTATCTGTGGAATTCTTTCCAACTTCCTTTCAGGTGAAGGATCTGAGCACGGGGACCCACTTATACCACGGCAACACTAGAGGAGAACTATATGAATGGCCACTGCCGACTGCTCAACCTATGGCTATGTTCTCATCACCAACACCTAAGACTACTCTTTCCTTTTGGCACTCTCGCTTGGGTCATCCCTCTTCTTATATTCTAAATAAAACAGTTTCTAAGTTTTTACTTCCAGTTTCAACTTCCTCTTCTAAGTTTTTGTCTTGCTCAGATTGCTTGATTAATAAAAATCATAAACTTTCATTCTCAGACTCGAGTATTGTGTCTACACGACCCCTAGAATATGTTTTCACTGATGTGTGATCTTCTTCTATTATATCCACTGATAATTTCAAATACTATCTACAATTTGTTGAGCACTATACTCGTTATTCTTGGTTTTGCCCACTCAAACAGAAATCCCAAGTGAAAGAGATATTTATTGTCTTTAAAGGTTTGGTTGAGAATCGATTTCAGAACAAGATAATTACCTTATTCTCGGATAATGGAGGGGAGTACATTGCCTTACGCTCATATCTTCAAGGACACGGTGTCTCTCATCTTACTTCTCCTCCACATACGCGGGAAAACAACGGTGTTGCCGAAAGGAAACACCATCATATTGTTGAAACCGGCCTAACACTCCTGTCTCAGGCCTCTATGCCGAAGGAATACTGGCCCTTTGTTTCGCTACCGCGGTTTATTTGATCAACCGTATGCCCACGCCAAATCTTGATTACGAATCTCCATACCAGAAGCTTTTTCTTCGACTTCCGAACTAAAATAGGTTTAGGATATTTGGTTGTCAGTGTTTCCTTGGTTACGACCCAATACGAAGAACAAGATGGAAGATCGATCAAAGTCATGCGTCTTTCTTGGCTATTCCACAAGTCAAAGTGCATATCTTTGCATTCACCTACCTACCTCGCGTGTCTATACTTCACGACATGTCATATTTGAAGAAAATGTCCTCCCCTTCTTTGGTTCTTCCAATAATCAGCCATCCCCAACTGAAACGGAAACAATTGTTCCTCCTCCAAATCAGATGGTCACCATGGTTCCTCTTCGCCCCACGACAAGTGCGCTGCCGATACAAGTTATCCCGTGCTCGGATTCTCACCATCCTCCATCCTCAACTTCATCGCCATCATCGTCTCCACAACAAGCTTAGGTATTACAATCTATCCCTAAATATCGACATTCTCCCTCTCTTAATTTTGAGACCACTGATCCACATGAAAATGGGCCGACACCCATGGCCTAGTCTCCCCAAACACAAACCCAAACACCAACCCATCAACCTAATCCAGCCACAAACCCACCACAAAATCTTCTTCCTCAAACCTTACAGCCCACACGATCTCAAGATCAAGCCCATCACCCACCTCCTCCCTCATCACGCGTAGAACCACAAAACCCAGAAAATCTACCACCCCAAAACATCCATCGTATGCAAACGAGAGCCAAAAACAGAATCATAAAATCAAACACAAAATTCTCCCTCACTGCTGCCTCTCTTCCACGAAACAACACTGAACCTAAGACACTCTCTCAAGCCCTGAAGGATGAACGCTGGCGTCGAGCAATGTCCTCTGAATATGATGCTCAAATTCAAAATCAAACATGGGAATTGGTCCCTTTCTCACCTCAACAGAACCTTGTCAGCTGCCGATGGGTGTACACCACCAAGTACCTTGCAAATTGTCAAGAAGAACGTCCCAAAGCTCGCCTGGTTGGTCGTGGATACACAGAACGATATGGCGTTGATTACAGTGAGACTTTCAGTCATGTTACTAGTCTTGTTTTGAATATTGCAGTGAATAAAGGATGGCACATCAAACAACTTGATGTTAACAATGCCTTTTTACAAGGAGAATTTCTTGAAGAAGTTTATATGACGCAGCCACCGGGTTTTATTGACAAAGATCGACCGGATCATGTGTGTCGCTTGGAGAAACCCATCTACGGTCTCAAACAGGCACCCCGGGCCTGGTATATGTCTCTTCGGCAACATCTCCTTGATATGGGATTCATCAACTCAGTTGCGGATACTTCCTTATTCACTCACGCCCATGGTCTACACAACATATACATTTTGGTTTAAGTTGATGATATCGTGGTCACTGGGAGCAACACACAACATCTACAACATGTTCTTCATTCACTTGCGCAGAGGATTTCCATTAAAGACCCCACTGACCTTCATTACTTTCTTGGTATAGAAGTTACTCGTTCTGCTGCAGGCTTACACTTGATGCAACGGCGCTACATTCTGGATTTGCTTGCCAAAACAAATATGTCCGAAGCTAAACCAGTTGCAACTCCGATGCAGTCATCTCCCAAACTCATGCTCTATGAAGGCAGTCCACTCACTGATGCTTCTCAGTACAGGTCAACCGTTGGTAGTTTGCAGTATCTCGCCTTCACTCGTCCGGACATCTCCTTTGCAGTCAATCGCCTCTCTCAATTCATGCACAGGCCTACCGAGACACACTGGAATGCTGTCAAACGTCTCCTTTCCTATCTCGCTGGAACATTTGATCATGGCATTCAAATGCAGCCTGGCTCTTCTCTCACATTACATGTGTTTACGGACGCGGACTGAGCTGGAGATACTGATGATTATGTGTCCACAAATGCTTATGTTATCTATCTTGGTAAGACACCAGTCTCCTGGTCCTCCAAAAAGCAGGCTGGTGTAGCGCGCTCCTCAACTGAAGCAGAATACCACGCGGTAGCCAACACAGCCTCTGAGGTACGATGGCTGTGCTCTCTACTTCAAGAACTTCGCATCTCAGTTCCTGCTCCTCCAGTCATCTATTGTGATAATATAGGCGCTACATATCTATGTGATAATCCCATCTTTCACTCTCGGATGAAACACAGAGCTATTGATTATCATTTCATAGGGAATATGGTGCAGTCTGGTATGCTGCGTGTCTCTCACATCTCGACGAAAGATCAATTAGCCGATGCTCTCACGAAGCCGTTGACATGCCAACCGTTCCTCTTAGCTATCTCCAAGATTGGTGTCACAAGAGTTCCTCCATCTTGAGGGGGCATATTAAGTATATAAGAGTAGATATGGAAAGGATGATTATGTAATTATGCCTAACCTAGTTTGCCCTAGCTAAGCTCTCTATATAATGTAATTACTATCTCTCTAATAAGATAATTACAGTTTCATAAACTCTATAGTCATGAGAGTCAACCATATATATTACATATGAGACAGATAATTATGATAGGCAAACACAATTTTCTATAACAGGCTTAAAGTGACAAGTCCAATAAAAATCATCGACATTATATTATAAAGGGACCAAAGTTTAACAGTTTCGTTTATCAAAGTTCAATGATTCAGTTTATTCACAGCTTATAAAAAAGGCAATTCACTACCTTCACTTATCTCAGATTAATACATTTGTCCCATGAGTAGTAGTTCTTTTTCATTTTGTAATTGAAACATGCACGTAGAAAACTTCAGTTGGTAGGAAAACCAAGCACAAAACATTATGCAGGGATATATAGTTCTCAAAGAAAGCAAATTACAACTTCACATATGTGCTTATTGATAGCTAAGCAAAACAGGACCAAAGTGTAATTGTTCATATTCTAAGGATCTTACTTTCAATAATAATCGTTTCACTTTAGTTCGAATAAACCTTTATTTCAAAACAAATCATCTTACATAAATCAAACTTAAATGTAAAAGTCAAATAACCAAGCATTAGTCTTAGAAAAGATAGTGAAAACTCTTAAAGATACAGTAAACCCAAAATGATGGCACCATATGGACTCCTACTCCATCTCAACCATACCTGAAAAAGAGATAAGTGAGTATTGATTATGAGGGTGGATTTTAGAAACCCACAAAATCATTTCAAATCACATAACACAACAAGCACAAGTCAAAACTCACAAGCTAATAAAGGCTAGCATACAAAAAACAACAATCAACTAGACCTCTAGGACCTATCACACATTCACAGAGGTCCCACCTCCATCACGGCATTCCTGCGTGGGCGCCCAAACTGGGCTACAATCCCGCAGCTCCTACGTGAATATCTCGCCTACATCTCATAGGCTTCCCTTGCATGTCTGCCCACAATCACCGTATTCACTTATGCCCAAATTCGACATGACTCAATCTTACCTAGTGCCAGTAACTTAACCCCGCCTTACCGCTGTCACACATCTCACCATCTCATTCACTTTTATCACATCACTTTCATTCTTATTACACATCTCATCATCTCATCATCTCATTTTACATCACTTTCATTCTTATCATATCACTTTCATTCTTATCACACATCTAATGCATTCTCAACACACTAGCGGTTTATCCTTTAACAACTATCATTCACTAGGTTCTTTCATTCCAATCAACAATCATCATACTTTCATCACATCAACATAAGTCAGACCTATATCAAGACAATATTAACAAGGGACTAACACCCAAGACATTATATAACTTGAAAAGGGTTTATAGCCGGTCCTCACCTTGGCTTACTAGACGCCACAGATCCAGATCCAGAAGAAGAAGAACGTAGACACACAACACAGATCTTCACTCTCACACTCCACAAAAGATAGTAAACGAGATTAAGGATAAGATCTTTCACACCCAGTGACAAATAGCTGAGGAAAAGAAGAAGGAGATGTAGATCAGAGGCTTACCACATAGATCAGACGAATGACAACCAAAGATAATGAAGGAGGGGAAAATCAGAGATGGTGGCGAAAGGTAGCCGGTGAAGGTGGCTGCTCGGAGAAGGCGGCCGGCGGCTTGAATCAGGGTTCGGGTCGCTTGACGGATGCTGGCTCGGGATCTTTGTAGGGCTTCGCGTTTGGGGATGTTACACAAAGTTTAATAACCAACCTCTTTAATTAATTTGTACCTATGAATTCACAAGGCAGGGATAAGCAAATTTGTATGCAATGTATTAAGGGAAAATTAAGCAGCAGAGCAACCTAATGAACTCGTTTCCGTTTTTTCTGGGCATTTAGAATTAAGCAGCAATGCAACCTAATGAATAACTAAATCATGTCAATTGCAAACAGTTCGACATTAACTTTATAAGGATACATAGTTTTGATTAGGAATTGTATGTACCTTGTGTCCTTCCAATATGTGTCCTTGAGCTCATCATATCAGCTCTCTAAAAAAATCATGGAGTAATATAAATCAAAAATTATCTGTTAAACAAACACATCAACGTCATATAATGATAGGTATAAACATACTTATTCAAGGAGAAGGTTCAAGCGAGCTGAGGTAGCAAGTGATAATGGAGATAGAGGAGTCAAAATGAGAGAGTTTACGATCTGAGTACACATGGAAGGCAAATAAAGAAGGAGAATGAGTAGTCTAAATAGAATTGAAAGGAGGCAGTTACAATCATCGATCATTTTACAATAATTCTAATATAAGTGTGTGAGCTAGATCATCATTCGTATGAGAGTGAGAGAGCCAATCGTATGAGATTATCTCTGTTATTGTAATCCGATTGAACAAATATTAATCAGGAGAAGTTGTTTTTGAGTATCGAGTTTCATACTTAACATATAACTATAACAAAAATTCTTGAAGGAGAGAGATCTACCCAACTCTAGATCGGTAATCAAGAAGCTAAGACAATTGAAAGAAAGAAGAACATGGCATGAGGCTGGAATATCTTGACCTTGTATTTCTTAGCTTTCTTCTCCTTGCATAGAGTGTATGATTCCTCGGTCGGGAAAAATATTGACGACCACTAATACATGTTTTTGGAAAGGTGTTGATGAAACAATTTATATAATTAATGCAAACGATGCCAGAGAAGAAGAGGATATCAGAGATACTTATAGTTTGAAGAGGGGGATGTCGAGAGATGTAATTTGTTGAGTCTGATTGAGTAACCAATGTGCTCTGAAGATGTATATCAATCATCTATTAAAAGAGAGGAGTTGAAGAGATAGGCTGTGTTTCGACTGGTAGAGTAATGAAGAAGCTTTCAAGCTTCGTTCTTCGTATAACTTTTACGGGAGGAGAGAAAGAGATTAGGTGAAGCTGTAGGCGGATTAAATTAAGTTAGAGGTAAGCAAATTGATTTATTTATTTGGGCCCGCAATGTGTTTATTGGTTATTCCGTTTAAAAGATATTGGCCCATGGCATTATTGCAGACAAAATTAAACTGAGTTGGCAGATCCACAATGACGTAATGATAGACAAAGAATATTTTGGTGACGTGGCACTCCTTAAAAGCTTCCACTTTAATCATTTTTATTTATAATTGAATAATATTATATGTATCATATAATAATAAAATATTTTATTTATAACATATTTACCAAAACACAAAATAAATAATTTTATCAATTTTGATGTACTAAATCAACAAAGAGAAACAAACAAATTAGTTAGCTCATGCATGAATTATTGTTATTATTTAAAATAAATATTTACTTATATTAATCAACCCGGAACTCGGGGAATAAAATGTAAATTACAAGATTAATTTAAACAAAACAATCTAATTCAAAGTTAGCAAATATAGCTTCGCTCAACCACCACACCGGCGCGTTCCGCTAAATCGCTACCTCATCCTTAGAAAATAATTTCACGTTCTCACACGTTGATGTTATCCATGGAAGTGTGGCATTCACCTTGTTGGGTCGATTACTGGTAATTTCATGACATCTTTGGAGTAGCTAGTTCATGACGATCTCTTCAAGCTTGCAGTTAACGTTGGCATTACGCTCTAAGCACCGGATGTAAAGGTGAGAAAGTGGAAGCAAACCAGAAGGCGAGCCCACTGGAGACTCGCAAAACCCCAACATGAAATGAGAAACCGCTAGTAACCGGAAGATAGCACTAGCGATATACATACTGGAACAAAGACAGGCTGCAAAGACGACAATCCTGACCACATGTTTTTCAGGTCCTGCAAAAAAGATGAAAATTAACCTGCCAAATAATACAAGGAGCATTTGACACTAGGATGGTCAAAACACAGCCAAGTCTCCTCGCCGCTAGCATCCAGCAGACTCTAGCACGACCACCAGTCAATGGCCTGATAGGGATGGGAGAACCCCATCCAGTCAAATTTGCGCTTCATGACTTCAATCGTTAGATAAACGAGGGAAGCTAACACGAAGCGAACTTGCAACAGCCCAATAATCCTCGCGAAGAGGCACGAGCTTTGACTTGAGCTAGAACCATGAAGAGAGTGGCCAAAAGAGAGGTACTGCTGGAGAAGAAGTGTTACTAGCATAGACGACAGTGAGGACCATTAGCCTGTGAGCCCTACACGCAAGACCCCCAAGCAAACTGCAGCCACACGACCGCTGGTGGGCCTGAGCACATGCCAATGAATGGATCTGTCGCCATCTTTGAATGCAAAATACCGCCTAGAGACGAGACAAGACACCGAGTTCCACCCACATAAGCGTCGTAGTTCCTCCCCGCAACAGAAGAACCTCCACATATAACATATGAAGAAATGTGGTGAGAGCCCACGCCTAGCTTCATGCGCCGAAATCACCCAGAAACCTGACCGATCTACAAATAAATATGAGAACCGGCGAGTATCTGAACCCTAAAAGCGGACTTGCTTCCGCAAACTACCACGGACACCTCATTTCCGCTCCAACAGTGACCCTCATCTATGGGATCTAACTCCCTTTGGAGCAGAGTTAGGGTTCGGTCAAGAGAACCACCTGTTATAGCCTTAACATGTCAACACCGCGAGAGTAGGAGAAGGGCAAGCAAGGGAAACCGTAGAGGAGAAGGAGAAGAGAACGCTTCCGGCGTAAAAAAAAAAAGAACTTGAAACGTCTGAAAAACGCTCTGAATTATTTATCTATATCAAATATTTAAAAGCAAACTTATATATAACTATAAAAGAAATAAACAACAAACATTCTCTTTTTTCATGAAAAACAAATCCTTCAAATATTCCCACGTAACTATGCATTCTCTTTGCTTCTCCTCAAAGTATTCTTTGTATATGAACACAATCTAGTTCAAACACTTTCGTGCAATATATATTTATAATATGTATACATGATAAGACGTCCAACACATTCTCGTGCATCTTAATAATTTAATGGCTCTCATATTGCAGTCAAAACGTTGTGTACTTCTAGGTTTATTTATCTCAAGTTTGCTATTATGGGTCTCAGAAGCTTCCGTTGTTTCCTCCGGAGATTTTAATAAAGACTTTCTCGTGACCTGGTCTCCAACCCACGTTAACACCTCCAGCGATGGTCGATCAAGAATTCTTAAGCTTAATCAAGAATCTGGTATATAATTTATTTAGTTACCGTCACAAATTCCTTTTTACTTTATTTCCATTATCCATAACTTATATTTCGATTTCACATGTATACGTAGGAGCTTCCTTTTCTTCCATCATGACGTTCTTGTTCGGACAAATAGATTTGAAGATCAAACTAATCCCTGGACCTTCTCAAGGAACCGTGGTTGCTTATTATGTAAGAATGTATCTATCATCCTAACGTGTAGACGCGGTCCAGAGCATTAGCAAATATATTTGATCAGATCTTCGGAGAAACGTTTTTAGGCTTACTCTACATAAAAGTAAAACATATTAAAAGAGGCACAAGTTTGTCATTTAATGTATGGCAAATGAAAATGTTAAACCTTTATGCGTATATCTCATAAATGATATAAACGATTAATCTTTGAAACACTTGATCAGATGTCTTCGGAACAGACAAACCGGGATGAGATAGACTTTGAATTCCTGGGAAACGTGAATGGTCAACCTTATATTCTTCAGACAAATGTCTACGCCGATGGAGCTGACAATCGTGAAGAAAGGATCCATCTTTGGTTTGACCCAACCAAGGACTTTCACACGTACTCCATCTTGTGGAACATTCACCAAATTGTGTAAGATTTTCTAGCCAAAATCTCTTTCATTACGTACTCCAAGAAATACGTATAAAAATGATGTTTTCGGGTGGTTTCAGGTTTATGGTAGATCAAATTCCGATAAGATTATACAGAAACCATACAGAGAAAGGCGTAGCCTACCCAAGGTTGCAACCTATGAGTATAAAGGTGAGTCTATGGAACGGTGAGAGCTGGGCTACGAGCGGTGGGCATGAGAAAGTTGACTGGTCAAAGGCTCCATTTGTGGCATCCTTTGGGGATTACAAGATAGATGCTTGTATTTGGAAAGGCAACCCAACATTGTGTAGAGAAGAGAGCAATGAAAATTGGTGGAACAAAAATGAGTTTAGTTCTTTGACAAGAGTGCAAAAGAGACGGTTTAAATGGGTGAGGAAGTACCACTTGATTTATGATTATTGCCAAGATTATGCAAGGTTCCATAACAAGCTCCCCAAGGAATGTTCTCTTCCTAAATATTAAAGATTAAATTTGCATTCGCTCTTCAACTTTTATTTTATATTCATGTATGCCATTTATATATTTTCTAAATGTGTTTGTTCTTTGTTTGTATTAGTAGTTATGATTATAAAATACTGGTATTAATGATATTATGTCAGTTGATTAAATCACACATGGAAAAGAATGTGAATTTCCACTTGCCTTGCGAATATGAGCTCTAGGTTCGACACCATTGTGTCCGAGTATTTTCTCAACAATGAGCATATATGCTGTTAGGGTATTTTTATGTACAAGCGATTCGTTCCCAGCTCTACATAATGATAGGAAGACGGAGATAAGTCGTCGTAATGCTTTATTCTGATAAGGTGTAGATCAACCAAGAGATCCTGGTTTTATACTACTGCCATATGGGTATGGGCCAGTATATATCATCAATATCTTGGTAGCAGCAGGAGAGATGTGCCGTTAGGTAGGAACTGCCTTTTTGTAATGATGACAGCATGGTTTTCTTACTTCGGTTGATGATTTAATATTCCAAAGGTGTCTTATGGGATTGAGCCGTGTCACCATGGAAGGTGTTTGGATTTATAGCTGCATCCTTCAGTGGAGATTGCGTACGTAACTTTCAATGGGGGATCAAACCATTTGTAGCTCATAGATTTGGAAGCATGTACCCTAGGTAGGCACATAGCCTAACTGGGTGTATAGCCTTGTTGGCATGTGGCCTTGTGAGCACGTGGCTATGTAGTTGATAGGAGTCATCTGGTCTAGAGGGCGCATAGCCATACCAGATGGTAGATTACTCGATATGCTTCCATGAGCATGGTGTGTTGATATGCTTCAGTGAGCATGGAGTATCAGTAAGCTTCAATGAACACGGAGCGATCCTGCTGATGGGCAGGAGATCGTGGCCTGAGACAGTAGGTAGAGTTGTAGACTGTTGCAGTGATCATATATCTTGGTCTGGTTGAGAGAAATCACGGATACCAGCCTGTCTTAGACATGTCAATGAAGATGGTGTTCTAGGTCAATTTCTGCCTTGGCGGCTGTGGAATTGATGTCTTTTTTAAAAGGACGTGTTGACCTCTTTTCTTTAAGTTAAGGAACCTTATATTTATAGTAGAAGTCGTGCCACTCTCTTAGAATTTTGAAATACTCATTATATCTTTAGATAATAGAATATTTCCAATTTTCTTAAGGATGGCCATATATATTAGAATATTTCCAATTTTCTTAAGGATGACCATATATATTAGAATATTTCTTTTTTCTCTCAGAATTAGGAAGATTTGTTATTGTCTTACGCTGGTTGTTTTAGCTTAAGGAAGATTTCCATTTATCCTTAGGCAGGAGAAATCACTTGACCTAGAAACTGGAACCCGGAGGCTGGAAGCCGGAAGTTGGAAGCCGAAACCAATAGATTGGCATCCTGCTCTAACCTGGTGGTTATTGCTGCTGGATTAATTTCCCTTGACTGTTTGCCCCTTATTTTCTGGTTTCATGTTTGAAGGCGGGAAATAACATGATTCCCTTATGAGAACATTTTGAGCTGCATTGTGGTATCTGTTCCTTGATGAACCGAGAGTAGGAAGTCGTCTTATCTACTAAACGGGATGTTGAAGCATGAGCTGTCCACCTAACTTGGTGACTGTGCTTCCATGTACGTTCATATGGTCTGATAGGATTCATAGCCTGATTGGAGATATATGGCCTGAATAATGAGGAACAATCTTTGGTCCGATATAGATGCATGGTCTGGATCAAGAGTATATTCATTGGTACACGCCCCATGGGAATGAAGTCGTGGCATGGAACAATGTAGACAGACTCACAGAAATGCTTCAATGGGCATGCGTTTGGTCTTAGTGATGATGATCACGTGGATCTAGTTGTATTCTCATTTTGATGGCCTGCATACGGGCGTCCTAATCTTGGAGTTGGAGAGGTATTTTCTTAGCAGGAGATACATATGGTCCGATGGCTTGTTGTGTCTTCTATCCTAGTGAGCGAAACTTGATTGCGGGTGGATTCACAGCTATCACTCATTGAGGGATCACACATAGCTGGAACATCAAGCAAACCAATCTTGTAGAAGCCAGTAGATGCTGAAAGGTAGGACTACTTTATCGCATGCGATCAAATTGAGTACGTGAGACTCTCTTCTCATATAGGACGATGCCCCTGCTTCTTTCCCTACTGCTTGACCTTGCCAGCCTCTACCTCTTTTTCTATAATTTCCCATGTGTAATACTTTCTATCTCTGTGTTGACCTGTGTATACCGTAGCTAAACAAGGATTTACTTCGAACCGTGATTTTAATCTGCATTTTTAGACCTAAGCGGCCTAAAATGACGACCCCCATGCTTGATTTTTTGGCCTTGCTTAAGCCTCTTTCATGTTGTAGTAGGCAGTGGTGGCCTTTCATTTACGTCTTCATGTTGGTTCCCCTTATTGTGTTGTGCATGTTTCCAGCTCTTTGAGGCTTTGATGCAGTATTTTCTCATATTGTCTTAGAGTTCTACTTTGAACGGGACCTTAAGCATGTGTCGTTGTTGACTCTTGCTCGAAGTCTCTTTGTTATAGGGAAGAAGAGAAAATATTTACTTCTTTTCCATAGAGTAGTATTTGATGGCAGAGATTTTCTAGGACATGTCATCCTGCTGCCTAATCATATGGCTGTCTAATCCCAATACCCTGAGGTAATTTGCTAGATTATATGGTGTGTCGTCTTGCTACCCATAGGTGGCCTATTTGATTCTTGGTAGCTGGAGGTAATCTCTTGGACTTGTCATCCTGATATCCAGATATAATCTGAGGGATTTTGAGACATGTCGTTCCGGTAGTTGAGGTAACCTAATCGGTTCTTGGTACCCGGAGATAATCTCTTGAACATGTAGTTCTATTGTCTTTTGTGAACAATAGTGTCCTTACTGGATAAATAAGGTTTGAAATTTTTTTGAACTATGCCATTGATTCTTGGACACTCTCAACTGTGTACACATTGCAATCTGCCCCCGTAGGTAGGCCATTGTCAATTCTTGGATAACCTTATATCCTGCTACCCAAAGGTGTCGTAAAGTTTAAGAATATTTCATCTTAAAACCATGGGATTTCGGGATATTTTCTCCTAGATCAGAAGGCCTAAGGACATGTTTCCCTGGAACCTGAAGGTTGCTTCCAGGAACCTAGAGGTTTTATGGAAATTCGTCCTAGAACACAAAGGTTTTGTGGACTTTCGTCCTAAAATCCGGAGGTTTTGTGGACATTCATCCTTGAACCCGGATGTCTTATGGACTTTCGTCCTGGAACCAGAGGTTTTAGGATGTATCTTGATATGGTCTCGAATTACCCTATAAGCAACTTACTCTCTCAAATAAGAGGTTCAATTGTAGTACTTAGGGATTAAATCCACAGGGAGCGTGGGCATATACTAGATTTATAGATATGTACATTAAACTAGGCAAGTAATTAAATAGCAGTAAACAATAAAGTTGTTGATTAGATGGTTGTAAGACAATATGAGAATATAGCTATATTTAGAGTTCCAGATAATCAGGATAATAGAGATATAGAAGCTAAAGGTGTGTATGTGATATTCTAGAACTCAAAATCTAGTGTATAGATATCCAGCCGTGGCATCTGAGTCTAATAATTATCTAAGTCAAGTACTCTAGCTATCGCTTATGAACACGGAATGATTCATCGATCGATTTTAGGCGCTGAGAATGGAAATAGTAAATGTGTAATTGCAGGACTTGCGCGGGCAATCTTTAAACCAGTTAAAAGTTTCTCTTCCTCTTTTTTCCTAATGTTTGCAATAAGTGCCTTTGTGCATAATATAAATAGATATGGTGATAGAGGATCCCCATGTCGAAGACCCCTCTGTAGCACTATATGTCCTTTAGGTTGTCCATTTATTAAAACCTTGTATTGAACCGAGGAAATACATGCTATTATTCGTGAAACCCATGCATCTGCAAACCCTAGTTTTTGTAACATAGCTTGTATGAAACCCCACTCAACCAGGTCATATGGCTTACTCATGTATGTTTTAATGGCTACAAACTTTTCCTTACATGAGTTTTTTGTTAGAATTCCATGAAACATCTTCTAAGCTATAAGAATATTATCTGAAATCAGTCTTCCTGAAACAAAGGCAGACTGCGTTTCTGAAATCAACCATGGCAGAAACCTCTTGAGCCGTTGACATAAGACCTTCAAAATAATTTTATATCCCACATTGCATAGGCTAATCGGCCGTAGTTCTGTCATCCGACTTGGTCTCGGGATTTTTGGTATAAGACAAATATTAGTTATATTTAGTCTCTCATCAAAAAGACCGGTCCTAAAAAATACATTAACCGTCTTCACCACGTCGGCCTTAATAATGGACCAAGATTGTTGGAAAAAGAGTGATGTCATCCCATCCGGACCTGGAGCTTTTTCTGGATGCATCATAAAAACAGCCGATCTCACTTCTTCTTCATATGCCAAAGCACACAATGCTACATTCTGCTCTGGCGTAATCATTTGAGGAACCACGTGTACAAAAATCTTCAAAATCTCTAGGGGAATTTGTTTGAAATAAAATTTTAAAATAATTGGCCGCAACTCCCTTGACCTCTAATTCCGAGGTAACCCAATTGCCTTCCTCATTATGCTAACCAAAATTTTTTTACTCTGAATTCTTCTCTGCTTGGTCAAATCATGATAAAACTTTCTATTTTGATCCCTATATATGCCAAGAAGTCCTACTTTTTTTGTTCCCAAAACAATTCTTCATCTCTATAAGCCTCCTTAAGCTTTCGAGTGACCTCAAGTACCTCCTCATAGGTTTTTGAGTCATCATTGAGTATCTCCTCAAGGGCTTTCTGCAGATTATTTATCTTTTCTTTCCCATATGGGAGAGTATTTTTCCTCCAGACAGAGATTTCATGGCGACAACTCTGAATTTTATCCACAATTCATGATCCATTTCTCGGAGTTCTCCTCCTCCACCCTTCAGCGATCGTTTCCATTAAACCTTCCTCACCAATCCATCTTTTATCGAAACGAAACTGTCTTTTAACTTTAATTTTAGTCTCATCCAAAAAAGCAACAATCGGACAATGGTCGGATCCCACCATTCCTAGATATTCCACATAGGATGATTGGAAGAGTGAATGCCATTCTTAATTTCCTAAGGCACAATCTAGTCTGCAACGAACTACTTGTCCTCCCCGTCTCCCACTCCATGACATAGTATTCCCCAAACTTGGAAATTCCAGTAAACCACAACTTTCAATCATTTTATTAAATTGTATAAAAGTTGATGCATTTCTCAAAATACCTCCTTGTTTCTCATGGTTACCTCTAATTTCATTCAAATCTCCAATAACTAACCATGGCTCCATCCTATTAATCCCGGTTCGATTAATCGTTCCCAAACTTGGTCTCTTAATTGTTGAACTGGATCACCCTACACAAATGAGAGATAAATTGTTTTGCCCTTGTGAATTTTTTCAATACCAATAATCCTATTACGTGAATATAAAATATTAATTGTGGCTTTCAGAGTATAAAATAGAGCGAGCACCCCCCCCCCCCCCCCGCCGCTCTTTCCCCTTGGGTCCTCTGTATGCAGGTATTTATAACCAAAGTGAAGCTGGAAATCCTGGAAAAACTATAACTTTGTTTCGTCTCCGATAGAAAAAGAAACGAAAGACGGTGTTTATGCTAAATCTCTCTCAAAAAACTATTAGTATATTTACTGCCCATACCTTGACAGTTCCAATTTAAAATCTTCATACTAAATTATTTTGTGTTGATGTTTAATAAATTATCCTGCTTGACAATTACAAGAACATAGATGGGAAGAAACGTCCTCCCATACCAGATGTAGACTTAGACGAAACACAGTTCCTCTAACCCCATGCAAACCCATCTCATTACCATGATACCTTCACAAGTGGCAAAATGCATATCCAAGCAGAAACCACTTTTCTTCTTGTTATGAACCAATAGAAACCAGGAAAGTTCTAGAATGCCATTAGCAAAACTCGTCAAATATATTTCATTACCTACTAAGCAAGGAGAAATCTTGACTATCATAAAAGAATACCAGAAACCATAAGCTACAAAAGACGAGAGCTCACACCAATCCAATACAATACGATAACCGTGGTACTTACCAACACTCCTACAATCATTTCTCCTACACCCATAAATTCTTCGACCATTACACAATTCTCTATAGACCACTACAATCATATCATCTGTCCTTATACTCAAATCCAGCATATGAAAACACATAGTCTAAACCGCAGTGCCAAAACATAAACCAAAGCTTTATTTAAACTCCCTGAAAACTCCAGAGGGCACACATAACAAATAAAATAAAGAGCAAAAACAGAAACAAACCTATGGGAATAAACCATGATCCAGTACTTATTCATGAAAATGTAAATTAAAACCATAACCTTCTCCTATTGAAACTTGCATACCCCCTACTCCAATCCCGAAGCTTGCTTCACCGGCGCCTTCTTGGGGATCACACAACCCCTCTCCCCTGCTCTGCATGCCTGTCTTTCCATGAGCTTCTTCCTAGTGGACACAAGACTCTACACCAGCCTCTTCTTGGTAAAACCACCCATAGAAACACCATTCGCTTTAATCTGGTTCTTCTTGAGACCTTGATGCCCCTTTCCCTCTACCTCCTCCATCTCCTCATTGGCCTCATGGGCATAAGCCGTGTCTAGCAGACCGTCCTGCTCCACTTCAAGCGCCATATCAGCAAGGTCCATTGGATTAGGATCCTCCTCTTGCTCTACTACCTCCATGATATCCACATCCAAAGTTGAACCATATGCAGTTTCCCCCTTGGCATCTTCATGCTCTCCCTTATCCTTCAAAAAGTCCTCATTCCTCTGAAAAGCATCATCATGGACTGCAAGCCCAGCAGCATCGGAACTAGCTTTTGTCATCTCCCTTTCCTTGTCATCTTTCCCTAGTTTATTATTCTCACAAATCACAACCTCCTCTTCAGATTCCAACCCATTTATGATATTCCCCAAAAACTTATCGTTAGAGCCTTTCGAGCCCTGGAGCCTGAACTTTGTGCCTTCTCTCCCTCCTTGCCACTCCTGAACGCATCCACCATAAGCTTCTGATACTCATCCAAATATTGTCCGACCTCTTGAGTATGCAATTTATGCAGACCTCTTGTATCCATTGCATACCTTGGTGTTACCTCAGGGTGTGGACGAAGACTTATCTGCCTAGGTATCCTTGAATATTCACTATGTTTCTCCTTATAGCTACTGTGATCATATGCTATACATTTCTCGTTGTGAGCTCTGAAGCCGTATTGTCATGCTCTCTGATTATTGCCAGCAGCATGAGGCACTTTCTCTCGAGACTCCACCGCACCCTTATAGCTTAACACTGCTAGATCCTGATCTGGCCTTAAGGAAACCGTCTCCTTCTCCACATAAGAATCCTTTCTTTCATTTGGGCATCTGTACCGATCGTGTCGCATACTAGAGCATGTATGACAAAAACCATGTAAGTTTTCATACCTCATGGCAATGGTAGTCTCTTCTCCATTGTGATAGGGTCCCACAAAAGAAAAGTAGAACACTAGACGGCAATGTCGATAGCGAAGATTGGGGTTTTCTCAGGATGAAGACGGTTTTGATTGGGAGTTGGGGCTGTCCTTTGCGAATCAGGAGGGGAGAAAGATCGGACAGAGAAGATCAGAGCTTTCCTCCTTGGACAATTGGGGTGAGTCTGGAAGATCAGCATTATGATGGGATTGGGAGTCGGGGCATTCCTTTTTGGATCAGGTGGAGAGTAAGATTTGGAAAAGAAGATATCTTACATCAAGGGATACAATATGGCTTGGTTTCGCACCTAAGGAAGGATCAGGATCTTCCAGAAGAGGGATTTCCTCAATTGCGTAAGGGAGATTGGTGGGAAGGGGACTCCAGCACGATTCTAGGGATTTAGGGGACGAATAAGGAAGATATTGGCTTTCATGGTATTGATATCGGATCTGTTGCAGACGAAAAAGGGCAAGGAGGTGGTTCCTTATGGCGAGATCTGATGGGAAATCGGAGGGGGATGTTGTTCTGGGATTCAGAATCAATTATCGGGTCTGCGATTGATGTAGAGAGATATGGTTTCATGGTTTTATGGAAGGGAAACTCATCCTTAACTCGTGATTTTCAGCTGCTTATGGTATGCATATCACATCAACAATGGATTGTTCGTATCTTTACAAAGGTCCAAGGAGATATATGATTGCTTTGTTTAGGATGTTTGGGATCTGAAGAGTTATTGAGATGGAGTTTGACTTCTTTGAGAATTCTTGGTGTATATATAACAAAAGCTTGGCGTCTGTCTGTTCTCACTGGTTCCAATACTAACTCCCTTCTCCACCTTTTTTCATTCTTTTTAATATCTTCTGGGGGTGCAGTATGTCTTAAAGCCAATGGCTGGTGAATTCTGGTGGCAAGAAGGTAAAGGGACCAAGTGTGGGGTTGAAGATTACAATCCCAAAGTTTGACAACTCCAATGTGATTTCGGAGTATTACAAGACTTTGATTGGGAGATGCATGAACCCCGCTAAGCAAGAGATGAAGGCAATGTTGTTTCATTTACCAAAGATTTGGAACGGGGATGACAAAGTAGTGGGCGCTGATCTTGGTCTCGGCAGATTCCAGTTTGATTTCAAATAAGAGGAAGATATTTTCAACGTTATGCTGAAGGAGCCTTTTCACTTCGACAATTGGATGCTGGCAATAGTTCGTTGGCAACCAGTGGTGGAAGAGAACTACCCATCGAAGATAACATTTTGGGTCAGGGTCATTGGAATTCCTCTACATTTTTGGGCAAAACCCACTTTCCTCAGTATTGGAGAAGCTTTGGGAGAAGTCCGAGGAGGGGAGGATGTCGATATTGATGAAGGG
The DNA here is from genome assembly GCA_905132765.1 of Moricandia arvensis. Classification (NCBI taxonomy): domain Eukaryota; kingdom Viridiplantae; phylum Streptophyta; class Magnoliopsida; order Brassicales; family Brassicaceae; genus Moricandia; species Moricandia arvensis. The sequence continues at coordinate 58,775 of CAJHQP010001878.1, forward strand.
AAAGTTCAAGTGACTCTGGATGCTTTCAGGCCATTGGTATTTTCGGTTACATCAGAATCGATTAGTTATATCCGTTAGATTGACATCAATCAACGATGGAGATTAATATATTAGTTATCCTTACTATTCACCCTCATTGTTCAAGGTTTTTTTCTCTTATATCCATAAGATTCAAATCAATCAACAGTGAAGATTAATATAATAGTTATCCTCACCATTCTCCCTCATTGGTCTAGACTTTTTCTCTTTTTGTTTTTATTTCTTCTTCTTTGTTATACTGGTTTTAAAATTAAATTAAGTTTAAAATTTTCAGTTAAAAGTATAATTGAAAAAGTTATGTTAATATATGATTTGAGGTATATATATAAAAGATGTGATATGGTTTAATGTTCTGAGATGTAAATTTATGATAATATATAGGTATATATATGTAAGATTTAGAGTTTAGATATATAATATATAAGTTAATAGATATCTTGGGTTGGGTCAACTCTGATCCATTTAGTTTTTAATTAAAAAAAATTATATTCAACTTATCGATAAAAAAAGAAAGGTTTCTCTCTCAAATCGATCTCGTCTCTCTTCTCCAACTCGATCTCGTCTCTCTTCTCCAACTCGACCAACTCGATCTCGTCTCTCTTCTCCAACTCGATCTCATCTCTCTTCGACCAACTCGATCTCGTCTCTCTTCTCCAACTCGATCCCGTCTTCCTCACGATTCTGATTCCGGATTTGCAAACTAACAAAAGGAATGATTTTGATTCTTACCCTCTATTTCTAATGGGTTCAATCACTGGGATGGGTGAGTTTTAGGAGGTTATATGATGGGTTTGGACAAGAAATGGTTTGCGTATGGTTTTACATGTATTGATCATCTTCTAATGCGATGGATCTACGTATGAATGCTTTGATTTTGTGGCTGGTGAACAATTATGTGAGGAACTTAGAATGAAAATCTCTGAAGCTGTTTATATGGATCTTGATTTGTGCTATGATTGCAGATACTTAACATCAATCGGTTTAAGAAGCAATCCTATGGCAATGATGAGGTAAAGTTTTGATCTTTACATAAGGGTTTTCGCTTTCACTTGTGTTTATGAATTGCTCAAGTTACTTCCTAATGTAGTAGTTCATGAATCTTTAAGCTTTCGAATTTGATTAACGTTAGCGTACAGGCGATTTTAGAATGTGATTCTGAATATCATTCAGCTTATACGTACTGAGTCTCTGCTTGCTGAGCGATTTTCATGTTATGCAGGTTAGCTTGACGTTGGACATAGCTGCAGACTTGCAGTCACTATTTACTTGGAGCACCAAACAGGTTTAATTACATCTCAAAACACTTAAGGAGTCCTTGTCTTTTTATTGTTACTTGTAGAAATTGCATTGCTCTTGCTGAATATTCGTTTATGAAAAAATGCTTGCAGGTTTTCGCTTTCGTGGCGACTTCAAAGAACTCCCTGAATCAGGTATACTATAGTCCACGCTTTCTATATGATGGGTGAGTTTTAGGAGGTTATATGATAGATTATAAGAAGAAAAAAGTAGTTGACTTTGGATTGGATTCAGTAGTTAGAAAATGAGAAACTCAAGATCTCGTCTGCTTTAGTAGTTAGAATAGTGTTACAAGGCCACAAAATCAGCAACCAGACACCAGTGTCTTTTCAGCAAAAAAATGGATCAATATAAAAGTCTTTTAGGAAGCTATTTTTCTTTTAGGAAGTTTATATTTTTTTATCATAAAGTCTCTGTTTTTTTTGTTTGTTTGTTTGGAGTGTAGTCTAATTATTGAGTTACCTAAGTTTTTGTAGTAACATTTCGTTGATTACTTTAGTCAATAACTATGGAACTTTCTCTGGCTGTTCAATTATGAGCCTGGTTGCCGTTTTTAGATTGGTTTCTTTGTTTATTTGGGGAGTGTTTACTTTTTAGCTCATCAAAGGATAATTGTCATTGTTATACCTTTACTTTTTAGTGTATTAGCTGAGGTTTATTTGGAAAAAGTTTGGAAATTTCTTCAATTTTGCTACATTTCTTAAGAGTTTCTGTTTCTGGTTTTTGTTACCTTGCTTCCAAACTCCTCAGTAAACTGTTTTTTTTTGTTTCCCTTCTCCTGTATTACTTTCACTTTTACGGTACGTGGTGGTAGCATAACTGCGATCTTTACATATTTGGCAGAGACTTTTCTCTTATGTGCATACTATTCTTTGGTTTTGGTCTTCTTTGTTTCATGGTCGTTTAAAGAGGACCCTTTAATGTAGATAATGTAGTAGTTGACTTTAATGTGCCTCGTTTTGGATTCAGTAGTGTCTGTTGCTTATATGTTGCTTGTTTTCATGTATTGAATTTCAGGTTGCTGGATATGAAAAATGAAGAAGAATATCCATCAACAGGTACATCTTCTAATACTGCAAAGAGAAGAAAAACATCGAATATGTGGAAATATTTTAGAGTAGAAAGGATGAGAAAGAGGAAGAGAGAGCATATTGTATGAAATGCTCAAAGAGCTATGCGTATGCATCAACTAGTGGAACCTCAAATCTGAAGCGTCATAAAGAGAAATGCTTAGGAATTTTGGAGGCTGAAAGAAGGGTAGTGATTCTTGATGAGAGAGTTGCTAGATAGAAGTACAGTCGGGTCATTATTAGACATAATCTTCCTTTCATTTCGGTTGAATATGAAGAGCTGAGGGACTATTTTACCTATTTGAATCCAGATTACAAGTGTTACCCTAGGAACACTGCTGCTAGTGATGTTATGAAAACTTGGGAGAAAGAAAAACATATTTTGAAGTCTGAGTTGGAAAAAATCCCTAGTAGGATATGCTTGACCTCAGATTGTTGGACTTCCCTAGCTGGAGATGGATACATAGTTGTCACGGCACATTATGTTGATGCAAAGTGGGTGCTACATAGCAAGATTTTATCGTTTTGTGAAGTTCTTCCTCCTCATAGTGGTGAAGTCTTAGCTAGTAAAGTCCACGAATGTTTGAGAGAGTGGGGAATAGAAAGAAAGGTGTTCACTTTGACTCTAGATAATGCCACGGCTAATGACAACATGCAAGACATATTGAGAGATTGGCTTAATCTAGATGATAACTTGGTGTGCAAAGGAGAATTCTTTCATGTTCGGTGTTCTGCACACATCTTGAACCTCATTGTACAAGCTGGTTTGGAAGTTATTAGTCCTGCTTTGTGTAAGATCAGAGAAACAGCGAAGTATTTTAAAGGTTCAACATTTAGAAGGATTGCACTTGCAGACTGTATAGATGGTGTTGAGGATGTCGTGCTGTCATTAGAAGTCAAGAATATGTGGAATTCGACCTATCTAATGCTGAAGAGTGCTCTGAATTATCAACGTGGTTTAAAGAGATATAAATTAGGTGATAAAAACTACAAGCACTGCCCTTCCAATGAAGAATGGAGAAGAGCAAGCACTATCTTTGAGCTCTTGAAGCCCTTTTATAGCATTACGAATTTAATGTCTGGCAGAAGCTACTCTACTTCAAACTTGTATTTTGCTCATATTTGGAAGATTCAATGTTTGCTGGAAGTTCATAAGAGCAATGAGGATATTGTCATCCAGACAATGATTTATAACATGAGGGAGGAGTTTGATAAATACTTGGAAGAGTATAGCGTGATTCTTGCAATGGGGGCTGTCTTGGATCCTAGGATGAAGTTAAAGCTTTTGAAGCGTTGTTATGGTGAGCTTGATCCATTGACCTCCCAAGAAAAAGTTGATCATTTTGAGGATCAGCTTAGGAAGATCTTTGATGAGTATAGAAGACAGCTCTCTTTGACTCCTGTTGTGAGCTTTACAAGACCATATTCTCGTGCTTCTGAGCAAGGAACATAGACCGAGAACTTTGGTGTGTTGGATGTAAGTTTCTAACATTTATCTATCTAACTTATTTGAAACTTTTTTTAATGCTCGTTCTAAAATTCTTATTATGTTTACTGAGAACATGATTTGTTTGAGTTAGATGATATTCCAGAGACTGCGGAACCAGGAAAGTCAGCGTTGGATATATATTTAGAGGATCCAAAACTAGATATGAGAGCTCATCCTGATTTGAATGTGTTGAGATATTGGAAAGAGAACAAGCATCGTTTTGGCGCTCTAGCATTCATGGCAATGGACATTCTCAGCATTCCTATTACAACTGTGGCTTCTGAATCTTCTTTCAGTATTGGAGCTCACGTAATAAGCAAGTACAGAACTCGCCTTATTCCTAGAAATGTGCAAGCTTTATTGTGTACTCGGTCTTGGATTCATGGCTATAAAGTTGATGGTGAAGGTAGAATCTTAGTCTAACTTTATCTTCTTTCCTCAATTAAGTTTATATATCTATTAATATTCGGTTTCTTATGAATTGTAGATGAAGATGATGAAGCCGAGATAGTCATTATTCGAGAGGCTCCAAGTCAAGCACTAACAACTGCAAATCAAGACCATGCTAGTACCATGGAATAGTAGAACATTATTGGGTATGTAATTCTTAACTTTTTAACTCTTAACTAGTAAAACTATGTCTATAGTTGGTTTGTGTTTGACACTACTTCATGGTTTTTGAAGGGTTTATTGATTGAGTATTGAGAATGTGTTTACGCTTAACTCGTTTGAATGATATATATGATTTGATAACAAGTTGAAGAAGCAGCTCAAAAATGATATATAACAGTTTAAATGATATATATGATCTTTTTGGACATAAAACAAGTCGTTTATCTTCTTTCTTGTATTTTTTCTTTGTGAAATTAGCTTTGAGGGGAATGGCCTTGATGTTTGCAGGACTGTACTTCGTTCTCTGGGCTAAAGGGAAAGAGGATTGTGAAGAAGGAGATGAAGAAGAAGCAAGTGTGCTTAAAACAGAGTTTGATCTTGAAAAATCTCTCTTGCGTTAAAGTCTTTTATTGTTGGACAACATTCAATATAACTATCATATACTTATTTGAAACAGCCAAAGTTTGACAAAAAACTTGCGGTCTCAATAACGATGGTTATGAGATGGTTAAGAGATGGTTATGGTTTTTTTTTTTTGACAAAGAACTTGCGGTGTTTTTTTTTTACAGGTTATATTTTAGGTATTTGAATGTCTTATCCAATGTATTTGGCACATAACGATGGTCGTTCAATTATAAACATAAATGATTAAAGCTTCTTATGCATATAGAGAGTGTGTTGTTGGGTTGATGGGTCAACCATTAACCCATTTGACCCATGTAATTTAATGGGTTATGGGTTAATCCAACCCATTTAATAAATGGATTGGGTTGACCCATGACCCATTAACATTCAACCCATTTGGGTTATGGGTTGGGTTGACCCATTTGACCCATTTTGACACCCCACCGTAAAAGTGATTAAGGTATAAATGAAAAGTGGTATAAGAAAAGTATTATTTTGACAATTTTTCTGTTTTTATTTGGCTCATATTTACAACCAAATATTTATTTTTAACAAATGAGATTTGTTTTCTTTTGTTTTTGTACTTTTTTTCTTGTTTAATGATATAATTTTAATTTCTTAAAGCTATAGTTTTAAAAATGATTTGTAATTTAAAATTTAGGATTAATATATATATATTAAACTTTAGGATTAAAAATATATACTTTCAAAATTAATAAAATGATTTGTGGTTAAGGGTTAAGGGTTTGATCTTAAATTTTAAAATTAGAATTGAAAGATTAACTAGAATTGGGGTTTAATATTATATTTGAGACTGAAGTTTGAAAGTAGTAGATTCGTAGCTTATGTTTTTTTAAATTATCTAATTTATGGTTTCATTGAGAAAATTGATTTAAGATTTAAAATTAAGTATATGTTTGAATTTTAGAATATAATTGGAGTTAATTAAAAATATATGTTATAAGTTTGAAAATATTAGATTTATGAATTCGAACTAAACCAAAAAAATTGGTTTGCACTAAACCAAATTAAAAAAAATTGTCAAAATATCACTTTCTTTGTACAATTTTTCAAAAATACCTTAATCACTTTTACCCTTGTTTTTCAAGAGGAAAAAAATATTTATAATCCTTGGTTAATTAATCTAAGACTTAGAGTTTATAGTTAAGGGGTGGTGTAGGATGGGGTAGGGTTAAGGAATGTAAAGTTTAGGATTCTAATTAATTTTAAATAAATTTACCTCTTAAAAAAGTGGTATTTTTGAAAATGTCTCTTCAATGATGGTAAAATGAAAAGTGGTACAACAAAAAAAAGTGGTAAACTTGAGATTCTCCCAAAAATAAAAATATATACAAACCTAATCTAAATCAGAAACTAATCTAAACACAATCTTCATAGCCTCCCTTCACTGAACTTGTAAATTCAACTACCATTTTTGAGATTCTCCTGTAACACCAGTGTTCATGGACGATTATCAAATGCTCCGGATATCTAAACTAGGCATTGATGAGGTCGCTGGACATTACAACCTGCAAAATTAACATGATTAAACAAAGTTTTCAACAAAAAAAAAATGGTTTGTTGTGAGATTCTTTAAAAGCATGAACGACGACAAATTACTGAGGCACAACCAGTAGATTTTAGTTGAACCATTCCATTAGTTATCTGACGCAATACATTTTCCTTCAAAGCCTGCAAGATAATTGTTACGTGAGATTAATACATCCCCATCAAATCAGTTATTACGATATATTCATATCAAAGGAGATATTCTCCACAATATTGTATATTTCCTTTTCTCTATTGCTTAGGTTACATTAACCTAAAGCCCTTGTAATATAAATACCCTCAAGTAAACGTGAATAAACATAAGGTTCACATCAAGTTTGGCATGGTATCAGAGCTAAACCCTAATTGATCCTAAAACCACAAATCCTTACTCTTTGATCTTTCTCTTCTTCAATGGTGACCTCCACCGAATCTTCTCAAACAAGCAAGGATGAGATCTCCTCATCACCTTTCTATTTGCATCCATCGGATCATCCTCATCACGTTCTTACTCCCATTCTTTTGAATGGAGAAAATTATGAACGATGGGCAAAACTCGCACGAAATAATCTCCAAGCCAAGCAGAAACTTGGCTTTATTGACGGCACCATTCAGCAACCATCAGTTGGGTCGAAGGATTACAACAGTTGGGTTACCGTGAACTCTATGCTAATTGGGTGGTTATACGCAAGTATTGAACCCAAAATCCATCATGCTATCTCTGTGGTTGAGAACGCTCAGGTTATGTGGGAGAGCCTGAAAACACGATTCTCAGCCGGAAACGCTCCTCGTGTACATGAATTAAAAGCTGATATTGTCGCATGCCGTCAAGAAGGACAAGACATTGCGTCATATTTCGGCAAACTCAAAGTTATGTGGGATGATCTTGATGATTACGAACCTGCGCTCGGATGTTGTTGCAACAAAACCGATTGCTCTATTCTTCTCTCACACAACAAGAGACGTGATCATGAAAGGATACATCAGTTTCTCAAGGGTTTGGATGCCTCAAGTTTTGGTACTACTCGCACAAATCTATCGGGACGTCTAACTCGGGAAAAAGACCTCACTGTTGATCAAATATACTCAGAACTCGTCGCAGAAGAAAGGCATCTCAGTGTTTCCAGAAGCAAGGAAGAACGCATCAACGCGGTTAGCTTTGCGGTCCAAAGTAGTGTGACTGCGATTAACTCAGTTGGTAGAGGTCGAAATAACCTACTTTGCACACACTGTGGCCGCACTAATCACACAGTTTATACTTGCTTTGTAAAGCATGGATATCCAGACGGTTGGTTTGACTCACCGAGTGAAGGAAGAGGACGTGGTTGTGGCAGAGGAGGCCGCGGTAGAGGACGTTCAGCCCCACCTCGAGCTAACAATGCCCAAGTTTCACCCTCAATAACAGACTATCCAAATCTTCCTGGCGTTAGCAAAGAAGCATGGTCAGCAATAGTAAATTTGCTAAAATCTGAGAAGTCATCTTCCTCCGAGAAACTCTCTGGTAATGTCGATTTTCTTTTAGACTCTGGAGCATCACATCACATGACTGGTGATGAGGATATTCTAACAAATATTTGTGATATACCTCGTTGCATTGTTAGGTTACCAAACGGTAAACACTCATTCGCCACCAAAGAAGGATCACTTCATCTCGGCGGCGATACGACCTTGAGTCGTGTACTTTACGTTCCTGATCTATCATGCACTCTTATATCACTAGCTCGTCTGCTGAAAGAGCTCTCGTCTTTTGCTATATTCACTGATAAGTTTTGCGTTATACAGGACCGTTCTTCGAAGACGCCGATTGGAGCGGGTGAAGAAGAGAACGGGGTTTATCATCTTCGCGGAGTTGTTCAAGCACGAGCACACAAAACTTCAGCAGTGGCAGAGGCAGTTTTGTGGCATCAACGCTTAGGACATCCCAGCAAGAAAGTGTTATCTATGTTTTTGTCTACCTTAGAGGGTTTTCATGTTAAAGATTTTGACTTTACCGAGTTTTGTGATATCTGCATTCGAGCAAAACAAACTCGAGACTCTTTTACCAACAATACTAATAAAGCAGCAGAGTGTTTTTCTCTCATTCATTGCGATGTTTGGGGACCCTACAGTATCCCATCTTCTTGTGGTTCTTACTACTTCCTTACGATAGTTGACGATCACTCTAGGGCTGTATGGACACACCTCTTACTTGCCAAGAGTGAAGTTTCCTCGGTTCTTAAGAATTTCTTCTCCATGACCGAACGTCAGTTCGGAAAGAAAGTCCAAATGGTTCGTAGTGACAATGGAACCAAATTCACATGCATGAAATCTTATTTTGCTGCCAATGGTATTCTTCATCAGACCTCATGCGTTGGGACACCCCAAAAAAAGGTAGAGCAGAACGCAAGCATAGACATATTTTAAATATGGCAAGGGTCCTTCTTTTTCAAAGTCATTTACCCACGAAGTTTTGGGGTGAAAGCATTCTTACCGCTGCATATCTCATTAATCGTACTCCTACTCCACTCCTGAATGGCAAGTCGCCTTATGAAGTTCTGTACAAGTCTTTACCACATCACTCCAGCCTTCGTATCTTTGGAAGTTTATGTTTTGCAAAACGTCAAACGGCACGGACAGACAAGTTTGATGCACGAAGCAGGCGTTGTGTTTTTCTCGGGTATCCACAAGGACAAAAAGGGTGGAAAGTTCTTGATCTTGACACCAACTCTATATTTGTTTCTCGAGACATCATCTTTCAAGAGACAACGTTTTCGTATGCCTCAGACAAGAGCTCCCCATCTCTATCTTCTCAAGCTGTCGCGCCTCCATCACCACCGAACCTATTTATCACAGATGAGTCCTTGCCATCTCCACCTACCCCTGATATTGACTTTAGGGGGAGCTCTGAAAACACGGGTACTATCTCTCCTCAGGTGGTTCCTACTCCGATGGATACTACTGTTCCTACGGAGGTTTCACCCGATGCATCTCCTGACACTACTTCTACCCAAGAAGTTCTGGTTGCTCCTGTAACAGAGGAATTAGGTCGCGGCATGAGTCAAAAGGCACCATCAACACGTCTTAAGCCTTATGTCACATACTCTGCCTCCTGCGAAATAAACCCTGTTCTCGACATCACCAGCTCCTCGTCGGCTTCTTCAGGTACATGTCCTTACCCTATCGCTAACTTTGTCAATTGTGAACGGTTTTCCAGTAATCATTCAGCGTTCTTGGCTAATATTACTATCAACACGGAACCGCTTTACTTCAAAGATGCGGTTCAGTTTGAAGTCTGGCGAAAATCAATGGGGTATGAAGTTGATGCACTTGAAATAAATAAGACTTGGTCGCTTACAAAACTTCCTCCTGGAAAGAAAGCTCTTACATCAAAATGGGTTTATCGGATTAAATACAATGTTGATGGAACTATTGAGCATCATAAATCCAGGCTGGTAGTTATGGGAAATCATCAAGAAGAAGGAATAGATTACGATGAAACATTTGCTCCTGTTGTCAAGATGAATACAATTCGAATTCTTCTTGAAGTTGCGGCTGCTAAAAATTGGGAACTTCATCAAATGGATGTTCATAATGCCTTCTTACATGGTGATCTTGAAGAAGAAATTTACATGAAACCTCCACCTGGTTTTCAGCCATCGGATCCTTCTCTTGTGTGTAGGCTACACAAGTCATTATACGGACTCCGTCAATCACCTCGTTGTTGGTTCTCCAAACTATCCACTGCGCTACTTTCATATGGATTTGTTCAATGCCGGAAGGATTATTCTTTGTTCACTCGGGTTCGTGGCAGTACTGTTCTCCATATCCTCATATACGTTGATGATCTGGTAATCATTGGCAATGACTCCTCGGTGATAACTCAGTTCAAAGACTATCTTCACACTTGTTTTCGTATGAAGGATCTAGGTTCTCTAAAGTATTTTTTGAGCATTGAAGTAGCTCGTGGACCAGACGGCATATACCTCTCACAAAGGAAATATTGTCTTGACATTATAGCCGAGTGTGGTCTTACGGGTGCTCGTCCTTTTGATACACCAATAGAACAAAATCATCGACTTCCATCTGACACTGGTCCCTACTACCTGAATCCATCGAAATATCGGCGGTTGGTTGGTCGACTCGTTTATCTTGCTATCACTCGTCCTGAACTCAGCTACTGCATCAATATTTTGTCTCAGTTCATGCAAGCTCCACGGCAGGCTCATTGGAACGCAGCTGTGCGGGTTGTTCGGTATCTTAAAGGCTGCCCTGGCCAAGGTGTGTTACTCTCATCTACCTCTGATCTTCAACTCACAGCATACTGCGACTCGGACTGGGCGTCATGTCCTACTACACGAAGGTCTCTCAGCTGTTATATAGTACTTCTTGGACACACACCTGTATCATGGAAGACGAAAAAGCAAGACAGAGTTTCACTTTCTTCTGCCGAAGCAGAGTACCGGGCTATGACCCTTGCTGTTCAAGAACTTCTGTTGATTAAAGAACTTCTTGAGTCCATCGGTATCTCTCACACGGCTCCAATGAAACTTGTATGCGACAGTAAATCTGCTTTGCATATTGCGGCGAATCCGGTTTTTCATGAACGTACGAAACATATTGAGAAGGACTGTCATTTCATACGTGATGAAATCACAGCAGGAAACATCATCACATCTCATGTTAGTACAACTGAACAACTTGCAGATCTCCTCACCAAAGCTCTTGGACGACAACAATTTACTTACTTACTTGGTAAGTTGGGCGTTTGTGATCTGCACTCTCCAACTTGAGGGGGAGTATTACGATATATTCATATCAAAGGAGATATTCTCCACAATATTGTATATTTCCTTTTCTCTATTGCTTAGGTTACATTAACCTAAATCCCTTGTAATATAAATACCCTCAAGTAAACGTGAATAAACATAAGGTTCACATCAAGTTTGGCATCAGTGTTTCAAAAGAAGTTGTTACCTCTGCAATGATAGGAACAAAACGAAAACCAATAGCTACAGCTGATGCAAGCCCAAACTTCTCTTTTGATATGGGTAACACCACCTGTCAAGAAACAAGTAAAACACAACAAAGGCATATATAACATACAAGGAGTTTCAGTGCTGTCTAGTAATAGAAACAAAGGTCCTCCGATGCAAGTAACTTACTAAATTGCAGTCAGAATAAAGTCACAAATGACCACCAATTGTGGATCGTGGGCTCTCATACCATGTTAGTTTAGTTGGACTTCCAACGTAAAACCAATTGGTGATAAGTGGAGTGACCCATTTATCTTATATTTACTAAGGATCCTTTTCAACTTTTGATGTGGGACACTTTTTGTCTAACATATATGCTTTGATCTCCTTACCAGTTGTAATATGCAGAAGGACATTCTTTGTCTGTGAATACAATCAAGTGAAAAAAATACCCAATTCAAGTTGAGAAAAGGATGTTCAAAGCAAAAAAGCTCATGTGTAAAAACACCACCAATCAACTACAAGTTTCTTCAAAAACACAAAGTTGGCTCTCACTCTAGTTTCAGCATTAAAAATCAGAACTCTCTCAATAAAGAAAAACGAGCAAAGATAACACATATATATATGTACTTACTTCTTCTCTTAGCCATAGCGACAAGAGTTAGTACCATCTTCCAATGCCCACTACTTGGTAGCAGAACATGTAAGCAAGTGGGTTATTTAATCTAGTTCTTGAACATAAACTCGACGATATCATTAATAGATACATGCAAAGAGATGGAAAGAAACAGAGGCAGTACTGCTCTAAGATTTCATTCATAGATTCACGCCGCAAAGAGACAAAGTAAAAAAAAGAAATAAAAACGCAGAGACTTAACCCAAAATCGATTTCGAATTGTAAGTCCTATAATGATTGAAAGCGCACAGAGACAACAAGAACCATGCATCAATTTTCGAAAATGAGACATCTCAAGCTATGAACTTCCCTATATCTTAAAGTTTTAAAAATCCAAACCTTTTGTCGAAACGCCATTGTCTCTCTTCTCCACTTTGATTCCGAGGGTGAGGCATGATTCTGGTGACGATGAGAACGGAACAAGATGGAGATGCCTGTTGTGAAGCAATAACGCGCTAGAGAAGCTTAATTTAGAACAGGTGCTACCATGTTTTAGTTTGGTCACGGACTCAGCGATGGATTGCAATGGATTAGAGCTCCGACGTGACAAACGATGGCGAGACTGTTGTGGTGTGAAGCAGAGCATGGCAGATTGATGGGCCTAGACATGGAAGTGAGACTCGAGAGTGGACAAGACGTGCCACCGTGTTCGATTGTGGGTGAGTGGAGACCACAGAGTGGTGGTCGGAGCTCTAGATCGAGCGAGGACAGAGACAACGAGAGAAGAACTCTGTTTTTAGCGAAGAAATAAGAACCTGTCGTAGGCAGGATCCTGGGTTGACCGGATGGTCGAGGTTACTCAAATCGAACTGACCCGAGATATAATCTAATGGGCGATAAGACTGGTTTTGGCTTGGTTACATGAAATAAATGCAAAATGAAATGATATATGAATTATACGAGAAATAAGAGAACAAGAAGATGATAAGAAGAGGATGATGGTCGAATTAATGAATGGAAATAGAGCGAAGGTTGCTGGATATGTATCACTCTCAAGCTTCGTCGATGGAAGCGATGGATACCTGATTCACTCTCTCAATCTCCTAAAGGCTTCTGAATCCACTAACAACCTATAAGACCACAAATAAGTAAGACTAAAGTACTTCACACATTACAATTCTATAGACAATCAATTTTTATTCTGCAAGTGCTGATTTCGAGTGAGTTTTAGAAGTCAACATGAGATGATAAACTTGCACATCCAAAGTGTTGAGAAGTTTGAGAACATCATGACGTACGACATGTACTACGTAAAGTACTACGTGAAGTACTTATACGAGAATGGGATTGTAGCTAGAGTGACCAGTTAAAGATGAGAGATGAGAATGGTTGGATAATATGAGTAAAGATGCAAAGTTCATGTGAGTGGAGATGCAAAGTTCTGACGTACATCTTGTATCAGTTGGAAGTGTAGCAGGACCTACAACAAGATTGAAGAATGAGAAGATTGAGCTGGAGCTAAGTGGCTGGTTTGGAGATTGAATCTAGAGTCGATTTGGAGCTAAAATTAAAGATTACTTGAAGGCTAAGAACCGGAGATTTACCATGGAGAATGGAGATTCATTGAGGGAATATTTCCAAAAGATTTTATGCAAGATTTGGAAATATTCCAGAAAGGAAGATTTGGGAATATCTCTTCCTTGGGAAGATGGCTAGTGTCAGCCACGAAATCTACTGAGTATAAGTAGGTTGCGGGAGCTTTGTATCAAGCTCATCACAGAGAAAAGTATTTTAGCAAAGGGGTTTATCTTGTAAGGTGAGTGAAACACAAAGGTTTAAAGGAGAGATAAGTTCTAAGGTCTTGTATTCGACTTTAGGACGTGAGAGGCTAGGGTTTTCTGTTTAAACAGAGACTTGTAAGTTCACTTTAAAAGAGATCTAGTAAATACATATTTCTTTGTAGAGAAATTCTCTGTGTTCATCTGGTGTAGTATTCCGTGACATAGTTCTTGACATAGTACTCATACTACTCTCTGTATCAGACCCATCTTGCACTTACAAGTGGTATCACAACGAGTCACCGAAGTCATTGGTGAGATCCTGAAGGCAAGATGGATGACATAGCACGAGAGGAGTTCATGCTTGATCCCAAAGACTATGGGCATTGGAAAGTGAAGATGAAAGCAATCTTATAAAGCATTGATATAGGTGTTTGGGCAGCAATGGAAGATGGCTATGAAGTCCCAAAGCAGTAAAGAGAGATGGTGTTGTTTTCATTAAACTGATTGCTAAATGGACAAAGCGTGAGAAGGAGTTGTTAAAGTATAATGCAAAAGCTTTATCCAGTATTTTTACATCAGTTAAGAAGAAGCAACTCAATCTTATTCAAGGATGCCAAAATGCAAAGGAGGCGTGGGGTATTCTGCAAACACACTTTGAAAGAACCAAGAAGGTTAAGAACTCACGGATGGATCTTCTCACATCAAGAATTGAGAACTTGAAGATGGGAGAACATGAATCTATATCAGATTTCAGTTCTCAGCTCAGTGCGTTAGCTCTGGAGGCTCATATACTCGGTAAAGACTACAAGAACAAGAAACTGGTTAAGAAGTTCTTAAGGTGTTTACCAGCAAGATATACAGCATATAAGGCACCAATGTCTATATCTCCAACATAGATGAAATTAGCTTTCATGAAGTTCTGGGTATGGTAAAAGCCCATGAGCTGGAGCTTGATGGTGTGAAGAATCATACTGAAGTGAAACTGGCAATTTCTGAAACAACAAATCAACAACCAAAGAGTGAAGAAAAGGTGATTCAGATAATTCATGTTCTTCAGTAAGTACTACAAGATGTGGTTGAAGGACATGAAAAAATTGGTGTGAGCAAAGAAAGTCAAGAAGAATAAGAGCCATGTGTCATTACATGCATTGTCATGAATGAAGAGGATATGGACACTTCAAAACCAAGTGTCCAACGGTCAAAAGAAGAGGGATCAAATGCTTTAGGTGCAATGGAATTGGACACACTCAATGTGAATGTGAACACGATGAGAAGAAGAAGAAAGAGGCATCCTCACTAAGGATGAGGTAAAATGGATCAGAGAAGGAAGAATTGCTCAACCTCGTTGCATTTGGTACACTCAAAGATGAATCAAGTACATCATTTGATCCTGATAAAGAAGTTGAGATTCACTTCAAGAAAGAGTATCACGTTTTGTATGACAAATGGCTGAAACTCAAGAATGAAAATATGGAGTTGCTCAAGGGTACGACTATTCTAAAGAAAAGAATCAAGGTCCTTCAGTCAAAGCACGATCTGGTGCAGAGTCTGAAGCATGCATGACTCATCAACCTCGTCAGGAACTGAGCTAGTTGGTTGACGAACTTGCTGCTGTAAAAGAGAGGGACAAGTATCTTGAACATAAGGTTAGCAAGCTGAGAGAAATTGCTACAGGTAAACAAGAGAGAGCTAGGATACTGGAATGTGATTTGGCTGAGAATCACAAGCAGATAAGGATGCTCAACAATGGTTCCAAGAAGTTGGATCGGATACTCTCGATGGGAAAACCAAGCAAACTGAATTGGGGTCTGGGATATCGAGGAGCTGAAGGTACTGGCGTAGTACATCAGAAGGGGCTGTCACACTTTGTGCGAGGGAGCACATCAAAAAGTGGAGACAAGGAAGTCCATCAGAAAGTACGTCAGGACGTACGAAAAGAACTTCGGCAGGCAGCTCTACAGTGTGGAACTGTGAGTAACAAGCCAAAGGTGATATGCCAATGCAACAACATCAAGGTTAGACATAAGGCTTTGAATGATAGTTGGGCATATGGTACACATAAAAAACTGATCGGTGTATTAGCAATTGTGTCAGGTGGAACAAGAAATAATGTCAGGTGTGTTGTTGTTCTATGGGAAGGTTGGGCACAAGAAGATGGACAGTTTTGCTCGTGAGAAGAGAAGAAAAAAAATCCAAAAGGATGAACAAGATGTTCACTGAACCCAATAGGGTTGAAAAGATGTGTATAGCCAAGCATTCCTTACTTGATGAAGTGAAGGAAAGACACCAAAAGGAGGATGCGACTCTGCCTGAGTTGATGATGGATTAGATCGAAGAACATCAGGCCTGGATCCAGTACAAGTAGTTGTTCCTAGTATAAAGGGTAAGGATATCGAAGTGCATCATGAAGTGATGCAAGGTGATCATCTAAAGAGTGATGCTAGAATCACTCAAAGACTATAGCGGCGAGTGCGGCATGCAGTTGGTGTAGAGGAGGGGCTCAAAGGTTATGTTGGTCGAGATGATGACACATGGGTTGAGCCAAGTCCTTAAGAGAAGTCGGTAGAGAGGTATGTCGATGGATCATCAGAGCATGATGCAGTATTGTAATCTATTCCGTTGCGGCAAGGGCAATATCATGATTACACATGAAGAAACAAACGGGTGTGTCTGTGATGTAAGTCTTTACATCTAAGCATTAGTGTTTTAGCTTAGTATGCAATCAAGCAAGGGGACAAATGGTGACGTTCTGGTCCAAATAGTGCATTGCTCGTGGGGTAGAAGAGTATGGTGTGATGGACGTTATGGTGTAGATAGTGCAGATTTCATGGGAGAGATCACCATATCTACTGTGAAGATCTAGATAATGCCCATATCGTGGGGGGGGGGGAAAGCGTATCTAGTATGGAAGTTTCCAGGTGAGGAAACGTGGTTAGTGAAACAGAAGGGTGTTGTGCTTGATCGGCACACAAAGCTAAAAGGGGGAGATTGTAGATGCAAGCAGAAGCTAGTAGATGTCAATTATCTTATCATGACGAAGTAGCTGATGCAGGTGGGTCAGGCGTTATCTCAGGAAGTAAGTGTTGTGAAGGAGGAATAATGACATATTTCAGAAGATCATCATGAGTGATGCTTGAATTCTAAAACCCAAAAAGGGGAAAGATTGTAAGTGCAGATCTTTAATGTTTTAGAAGTCAACATGAGATGATAAATTTGCACATCCAAAGTGTTAAGAAGTTTGAGAACATCCTAACGTACGACATGTACTAGGTGAAAGTACTACGTTAAGTACTTCAACGAGAATGGGATTGTAGCTAGAGTGACCAGTTAAAGATGAGAGATGAGAATGGTTGGATGATGTGAGTAAAGATGTAAAGTTCACGTGAGTGGAGATGCAAAGTTCTGACATACATCTGGTATTAGTTCAAAGTGCAGCAGGACCTACATCGAGACTGAAGAATGACAAGATCACGCTGTAGCTAAGTGGCTCGCTTGGAGATTGGATCTAGAGTCGAGTTGGAGCTAAAACTATAGGTTACTTGAAGGCTAAGCAACTGGAGATTTACCTTGGAGAATGGAGATTCATTGAGGGAATATTTCCAAAAGACTTTATACAAGATTTGGAAATATTCCATAAAGGAAGATTTGAGAATATCTCTTCCTTGGGAAGATGGCTAGTGTCAGCCACGAAATCTACTGAGTATAAGTATTTTGTGAGAGCTTTGTATCAATATCATCACAGAGAAAAATATTTTATCAAAGGGGTTTCATAACTTGTAAGGTGAGTGAAACACAAAGGTTAAAAGGAGAGAGAATTTCTAAGGTCTTGTATTCGACTTTAGGATGTGTGAGACTAGGGTTTTCTATGTAAAGAGAGATTTGTAAGTTCACTTTAAAAGAGATCTAGTAAATACATATTTCTTTTTAGAAAAATTCTCTTTGTTCATCTGGCATAGTATTTCGTGACATAATTCTTGACATAGTACTCGTACTACTCTTTGTATCAAACCCATCTTGCATTTACATATTTAAAGAACAAACTTTGATAAAACTAAATAAACTTTTTATTAGCCTGGTTGATTGAAGGTGATCCTTACAATTTACTTCTAGGACTTATATAATTCTCATAGACAAGAGTCTAACATTCCTAAAAGAAAAGAGATAAGGAAACAAATCTAGAGAATGAAAAATTAACCGTTGGAGCCTTTTAAGGATCTTTGGTTCCAAGTATGCAACTTGAGTCTCCTTGAACTTGGACGGTTTAAGAGGCTAAATCAGCTTCCTCAAAACCTTATTTAGGGGGTGTTAGTGGGAATTAGATTTATAATGATTTTTAGAATTCTTAAAGTCTAGTGTTATTGGTATATAGATTCTCAAATTCTCACTCAAATCTAGTGTTATTGGTATAATGATTTTATAATTCTATATAAAGTTATTTGTTATTCAAAAAGTTTAAATTTTAATGATTCTTTAAATCCATTAGAGTTAGTGTTATTGGGAGTTGTATTCATAATTGTTTAACTCATGAAACAAGATTTAAAGAATACTACATATATGCCTAAGACTCTTAAAATCATTATAACAATTTAGTTTTATAGATTTTCACAATATACAAAACTCTCTACAACTCTTTTCAAATTTAAAAAATCTATCAACTTTTAGAATCAACAACTCTATATAAATCTAACTCCCACTAACACCCCCTTATGGTTTATAAGGAGCCTAAATAGTGCATAGATTGAAGGAAAAAAGTTTTTGGAGTTTTAATGCTTGAGACTCCAAATAAGGCAATTTGATGTTAATGAGAATCTTCTTGTTCCTATGCATGCTGGTTCATAGTAAGATGATGTCCTGAAATCCTGAGTGGTTGGATTGGTCTTATGGTTTCCAAGGGTTGATCAGAAAGTTTTCTGGTCGGAATTTCTTTGCTGGTAAATGATCAAACCGAAAGATTGTTCAATCCATAATCTGCTCGGTTTACCGGTTTTGGGAAAATGAATATATCTTCTAATATCCGTGTCCATTTCTACTCACTGTAGGCTTCTTGGAAATCTAATATATCCATCTTTAATTCTGTGATTGGCTTTGGTTTGGGGCGCTCCTTCATTAGGTTTGAATCTTCTTCTAAAGGCTGGTACTCGCAGATGGACGAGTTAAGAAACTTCCGGTTTGTAAAAGTCATATATTCCTGCTTTGGATATCTTTTGGTATAATTCCAATTGGAAATGAATTCTTCTTGATTTTACAATCCATGAAAATTGGTTTCATGGTGAAAGTCCTTCTGGTTGTTCATATATGATCCTTGTACTGGACCTATGTTGTTGGTATCTCCAATATGGTCGGTTTGACCAGTTTAGTGAACCTCTGATTGACCCATGGATTTCAGGACCACAACATACCCTCCCTCTTGACAAGGTTTCTACCTCAAAATTGTATTCCATGCATCAAGATAGAGAAAGTGAGCTTTCATCTTTTGAGATTCTAGAGTTTTACCTTGGTATTGTTTTGGTTTGGGAATGGATGGTGTATCAGGTGGTTTTCCTTTGAGAAGATAGGATAGGATCACTCCTATGATATATACATGGTCATTTCATATTTTCTGGAGTTGATGGGACTTCATATTTCTGGTAGCCTCGTCTTTGAACATCTCTGGGGTTGATCATCCTAGCCACAAAAAGATTATCCAGTGGGATTTCTTTGAAGCTTTCTTCTCTGCAACCTTAAACAATTTCAACATTGTGGATAAAAATAAAGTGCATTATATCTATGCTTGGACACTGATAAACATAATGCGAAATTTCTAGTCTTACTTTGATAACTTCCACAAGTTGAAGAATGATTTTCATTTTGGACAACTTGTGTTGTTTAGCTGCATTTCTTGCAACTTTTGATCTCGGTTTAGATGCCCTTCTCTTTTTCTTATACCTGGATCAAAAATTCTGCGCAAAGACATGTGCATGATCTCTGATTTATCAAGTGATATGGACGTTTTAAGATTAGAGAAACTTACCTTATTTATGCTGAATTTGAATTGCATTGGTTCAGCATCACCTTGGGTTTGTTTTTGGTCAGCATCTAATAACACCATGGCTAATGTCCTTTGTCTTTTGACCGTGTACTCTTTTTGGTTTCCTGAAACTGTTTCAAATTCTCTTGGAGAATACAAGTGCATTAATCTTGTCATGGAAATATTAAGAACATGCTGGTAAAAATATTAAACTTACCATAGGTTTTGGAATTTGAAAGTTTTTGGTTTCCACTTGTTGTGTGGCTCATGATTGAACTTGTGTCTTTTCTCTTTCCTTGGGACTTTAGTGAGCATAGAACTCTCTTTTTATACACGTCAGTATCAAAAGGTGGTGTTAGACACTTACCTTGGTAGCACATTTTTACCACTGGTTTTGCTTCTTTAAGAAATATGGACTGTATTGTGTCTTGGAACATCTTCTGGTCCATCACAAGGGTGAAGCCTTGTGGTTCCTCTTGTTTGAATTCATGCTCCTTAATTACTGTTTCAACATCATTTGACAAAGACAAGTGCATTACACAAGAATTTGGAACCAATAAATCAGATTGCATAAAACTATAACTCATCATAGATAAATCGGTTTTATCTTCTAGTGATGTTTCTATCAATGCTTGCTTAGTTGTAATACTACAGCAATGTGTCCTCTCTTATGACATCTATAACATGTCTGATCTTTTAGATCCCTAGAGTTTTATCTTCTAGTGATATTTCTATCAGTGCTTGCTTAGTTGGAAAAACTACAGCAATGTGTCCTCTCTTATGACATCTATAACATGTCTGATCTTTTAGATCCCTAGAGTTAGAAAACTTACCTTGGGTTTGAAATTTCCTTGTTTCTTGGACATAAATCATGGATAACTTTTGATTTCAACAAGGATGTGGAGACTGTGTTTTTCTGGACTTCAAGACCTGTCATAACATCCTCTGATGAAAACAAGTGACTCATACCAGTGGGAGATGATTTATAAACCAATTTATCAAGTATAAGACTTACCATAGCCTTTGCTTGAAATATCGGTTTATCTAGTTTTTCTTTGGGTCTGCTCAACGTGTCTTGGCTAACACTTTTCTTCTTCTCTATGGCCTTTGGGACCTTATCATGCTGGTATTGATCATAGATAATCGTGTGCCTCTGGTTTGGCCGTATCTGGTCTTGTTGGATCAAGCTTCTATAACGTTGTGGCACAACTCTCTTTGCCTCTTTAGACCCACCATTTGAAAATCTCCTTGGATATTTTCTGGTGTGGGAGATGTAGTCAATACTTCCTGATCATGACCCATTTAAGATCTTCCCAGTCGGTGATGACCTCTTCTGTACTCTTCCCTTGTGAACATTCTACTCTTGTCCACCATGAGTATGTTTTTCCGGAGAACTGCTTGATGGCATGGGATAGTCTCTCTTTCATTGGCATGTTATGAAAATCAATCATCTATGGTTCTTTCCCACTCAGGTATTCATCTTTCCAAGTACTTCCTGAAAAAGGATAAATAGAAGGAACTTGGTTAGCATAAAATTTTGAATATTTTTGTGGATAACTTTGCTTTTGTGGTTTGGCTTTCCATGAAAGGTCTGGTGATTTGGGCTAGACATAATAATCTTCTGGTGCATCTCCATACATATGTTCTCTATGGTGTGGTCGTTGGCCTTTTGCCTGATTTTAATAGATTGGTTTCTCTGGTTCGTCTGAGACAAATCGCGCATTGATCCCCCGAATTGTGTCCAATTGTTGGTTTAGTAAGGCCATCTGAGTTTGGTCGGTTGTTATCTATACTATGGCTTCCTAAAAACAATCTCAAAGAACAAGTGAGGAATAGGGAAAGTTGATAGGTCACAATATTTACCCCTTTTAGACCATGTTATGTGCCCTATTTAGAGTCTAATATGTGTGTTTGGGGTTGTTTTAGAGTGTTTTCAGGTTCATGAACGTTTTGGAGAACATTGGTGATTCTAGAGATTTTTGAGATGCAGAACTGCGCAGACACGTCAGAAGTTTATCTATGGATGGAAATCTTCCCATGGTGAGATTGAGATGATTTTTTAACACAACATAGAGTTTGAGTTAGCTTTCCAATATCACCAGTTTGAGGTCAATCAGCATCCTATAGCATAAATTATGCCTATTTGACTGAAGAGTGGTTTTTCTGCCTTGCAAGTGGAAGTTGTCTAGGAGACGAAGCAATGTCGATCGACGACACAGCCTTGTTGTCAATCTACGGTGATTTCAGAATGCGGTCCGAGTATATTTCAAGACCGACTAAAGCCCAGAAGCCACCACAAGTTACCAGAATAGCCCTGGACGACCCAAAACCTTGTTTATGTGTTTTCTAAGCTATTGTTGATTGCTATGCTTTATTTTATTCATTGTTCTTAGTTTTAGGGTTGGAGAGAAGAGAGGAACTCCTTCAGAGTCCTCTTGGAACTCCATTGGTTTTATTATTTATTCTGTTTCATATATTTATCTATAATTTATGTGACAACTATCATGTATGAGTAGTTACCTTGTTAGATTTAGGGTTTATTTAATGGTTTTGACGGATTAGCTAAACAATAAAATTGTTAGGGTGATTATTAGATTTATCATCAGAATTGTGCTCATTGCCTGTGTTCTAGAGTAACTAATTAGAACCCTGATATTAGGATAATTGATATGGTGAGAGTAGGATCGTTACCTAAACAAATCTTGTTAAGCTTAAGTTACTAGGGACAATCGAGAGACTAGTCTAGTAATTAAAAGTGAACCAATCGAATCTGATCATTTGATAATTGACTAAGAAAGCCGTTGATCGATGTTGTTTGCATACCATCGATCGACGATCATTCCGATTTGCACTCGAATGTTGTAGACTTTGAACTTAGCAATAGGATATATATAAATTATATCTTTACTAATTGAATTTGTGTTCTATGATAAAAGAAAAAAACATTGGCTTCAATCCATTATAATTCACTACCTGAAAATCCTAGATCTAGCTATTTTCATTACTTAGTTACAAACCAACTCTTTCATATTTATTATTCATAAAGTCTTATTAATTGCCTAGCATAACTAAGTCGATTATCAAATCTATTGTGTGCATTTGCTCTGTGTGGATTTGATCCCTAAGTACTACAACTAAACCTCTTATTTGAGATAGTAATCAATAGCTCTAGGGTAATTTGAACATATATCAAATTTGGGGTCATTGCCGGGGAGCAATGATCGCCATTAGATTTATTTTGCAAGTTTTGTCTAGATTTTTATTTATAGTTTACTTTAAAAAAAGAATTCTTATTTTTAGATACATACATATTAGTACAAGGTAGCAATGAGAAGAGGTTTTTAGGTTCTTCAAAGAAGGAGATTGCTGATTCGTGCACAATACGTAAGTCTACGAGGGAAGTATCGATCGACACCCTCCAAGCAGCAACGATCGACAGCGTGAACCAAGCATCGATCGACACCAAATTTTTGGTATCGATCGACACCAACTTTTTGATATCGATCGACACCACTTGCGAGAAGATAGAGGAAATCGAAATGCTTATACTTGAGGTTGATGAGAATGAGATCTTAGGAAATGAAGAAGGTCGTCCTCGCAACAATACATGATAATTGATTAATGCATAGGGTGTTGTGATCCCTAATGTTATTGCACTTACTGAGATGAATGAATTTGAGGTGAGAAATGAATGGTATGATTGAGAAGCTCAGGACCCCTTTTGGGGACTTCCTAACGAAGATCCCAAAGACCACATCAAATAACTTGAGGAACTAGTCTCAGAGAGCGAGCAGCATGAAATAGCCAGAGATCACATACTCTGCAAGATTTTCCCAAACTCTCTCTTTGGGAATGCATTTAGTTGGTTCAGTCGACTGTAGCCAGGATCTCTAACATGCTGGGAGGACATTAAGCACATTCCTCAACAAATTTCTCATTGATGCTACAGAAGCTTGAAAAAGGAAGCTTGTTGATATGCTGGACATGATGGTTAAAGGCCGGGAGAAGGAGTTGATGTTTAAGTTCAGTCATATGTTGGGTGTTTTCTATAGTGAGACAGATGGAGAATGTGAAACAGAAGGAGAATATGAAACGATGAACACTCATGCTAAGAAACCAGATATTCAGGTTCAACAGACACATGAGGTTACACATAAAGGTGATGAACATCATGGATCTAAGCTGAGCTGAGCAGGAGAAGCTGATATTAGTGATCAGACTGCAATGTCGATCAACACTAAGACCTCAGCATCGATTAACACCAGCCCCTGCCGTCAGTCAATACAACTTGAAATCCAAGAAAGATCGAGTTGTCCTCAAGATATTACAGACTGGAATTGAATTTCTTATTTCACATGATACGAATGTGGATTTGGGTTCTTGCATTGGGTTTTTTTATGATCATTTACACGTAGTAGCTTCTCAGATAGGGTTGATATATAGAAGTGACGTCGAAAAAGGGCCAACAGAAGAAGCATTGATTGACACTACTACTTCATTGTCGATCGACACTTGTCGCATATCACAACAGAATGAGTTTGAAGTGTGTCGAAATTCTTTTGATAGAGGCGCCACCACGAGAGCATACGAGTTTGGGGGAAGAAGAGGAAGAATTGGAGGAAGAGAAAAAGGACCAAGGGCGGTCCTCAATTGTCATTGATTCCTTACTTCTCATATGGTGTCAGAAAATCCTGAGAGCGCAGCAGATGCTTCTCAGAGTCATTTGCAAAGCTTCAAGCACTCCTTATTACTCAGATGATAGACAAATGAGAGGAATCTATGGAGGCTTTCACAAAAAGAGTGATGAATCTGAAGAAATTAGTCTTTGAGATTTGTTTTGGAGCAAGTTCTCCTTTTCATCCGAACTAATGATTGAAAATAAGCTCTGAGTGGGAGGCAACCTACTATTACGTATATTTTAAATTCATTTTATTTTCATAATTTTACTAATTTCGTTATTTTCTTTATTTTATGTGGAAAACACAAGAAGATCGAGAACCAAGCAATCGGTTGATGACGGAGCACAACCATTGGTCGATACCAATCACCTTCGATTGACAAATCGACACTCGTAACAAAGTTTGGTATTTTCGAGTATCCTTAACACATTCGCTTATGATTTAATTTTTCCCACCTAACCGAGACGGGGGAGGTTCACTGATATTGCTTTCTATTTTGGAGTTTTATTCTTATGTGTTTTATTGAGCTTTATTGAGTCAAGAAAGGCTTTAAGAACAAATTAATTTTTTACTAATTATCTAATCATTCTATAGCACAATTCTAGATTTTTTAATTGCAGAGAGTACTAGAGATGCCAAAGTGGATCATCCTGCCAATATATCACACTTGCTTAGAAAGTTTGAAGGAACCGAAGCTAACCTTCAACCTAATTTGATTTATTTTCTTGTTTTGGGGTTTGGCATACATTGGATCAGATTCCTCCTACAAGTCTGGAAGGTAAAAGTTTGTGTACTTCTGATTCCCTTCTCCCTCTCTATTCAGTATCTATAAAAATAAAAGATTGAGATGATTTCCTAAAAGATGTAGAGGGGTAGGTAAATTACATATGACCCCATTATTCTAATTCAGAAAAGAAATTATCACACACTTTGGAAGTGAAGGATAGGTAAATTACATGTGACCATATTATTCGCCTACACTTTGTCAAAAAAAAGGAGAGAAACGAAAAAAAAGATGAACAAGATGGACTGTATCAGCATCGTTGATTCATTGGACTTATATAAAAATAATAATATAAAGAGATTCAGAGAAGCGAGGAAGACGGAAAGAAAGGATCAGAGAAGACTGCATGTGTGTTCAGATACTTGCAGGGGTAAGAGTCCATGTGTCATCGTATCAGTACTTCCAAGTTAAAGTGTGCACTTTTATTTTATTCAATAAATGAGGTTAGTTGAGAGGTGAGTCAAGCTAGTATTTCCTAAGTTGTCGGTAGAATGAATTTGGTTGCTATACTAGGATAAGGTATATAAAATTTCTCTAAGATTGAAACTTGTTTGATGTGGTTGCAACTTAGTAAAGGTGATAATGATAAGCTATATATTTTGTGAGTCCTTGTGTTTCTAAACCTCTTCCACAGGATTACCCTTGTTTTGCTTGAAGACAAGCAAAAAGTTAAGTCTGGGAAGTTGATAGGTCCCAATATTTACCACTTTTAGACTATGTTATGGGCCCTATTTAGAGTTTATTATGTATGTATGGGGGGTTTTAGAGTGTTTCAGGTTCAGGTACGTTTTGGAGAGATTTGGTGATTCTGGAGCTTTTTCAGATGCAGAACTGCCAAGACGCGTCATAGATTTATCTATGGATGGAGACCTTTCCATGGTTTGATTGAGCTGATATTTTGACACAATATATATCTTTGAGTTATCTTTCCAATTCCACTGGTTTGAGGTTAATCAGCATCCTATATCAGAAGGTATACCCATTTTACTGAAGAGTGGTCCGTCTGCCTCGTGAGTGGAAGTTTCCGAAGAGATGAAGGAATGTCGATCAACGACACAGCCTTGTTTTCGATCGAAGGTGATTTTAATAATTATGTGTTTTCTAAACCATTGTTGATGGCTACGCTTTATTCTATTAATTATTTTAAGTTTTAGGATTGGAGAGAAGAGAGGAACTCCTTCAGAGTCCTCTTGGAATTCCATTGGTTTTATTATTTATTTTATTTCATTTATTCATCTACGATTTTTGTGAAAACTATCATGTCTACGTAGTTACATTTTTAGATTTAGGGTTTATTAATGGTTTTGATGGATTAGCCAAACAATAGAATAATTAGGGTGATTATTAGATTTATCATCAGAATGTGCTTATTGCATGTGTTCTAGTGTAACTACTTGAACCTTGATATTAGAATAATTGATACTGCGAGGTTAGGATCGTTACCTGAACAAATTGTTGAATTTAAGTTACTAGAGACAATCGAGAGACTGGTCTAGTAATTCTAAGTGAACCAATCGAATATGATCGTTTAATGCTTGACTAAGAAAGCCATTGATCGATGTTGTTTGCATACCATTGATCAACGGCCATCCCGAATTTGCACACGAAAGTTGTAGATTCTAAGCTTAGTCATAGGATAAATGCAGCTTATATCTTTACTAATTGAATTCGTGTTCTATGATTGAAAACCCCTTGGCTTCTATCCATTATAATTCACTACTTGAAAACTCTAGATCTAACTATTTTTCTTACTTGTTTACAAACCAACTATTTCCTATTTACTATTCTTGAAGTCTTATTAATTGCCTAGCATAACTAAGTCGATTATCGAATCTAGTTTGTGCCATCACTCTATGTGGATTTGATCCCTAAGTACTACAAATGAACCTCAAATTTGAGAAAGTAATTAATAGCTCTAGGGTAATCTGAGCACGTATCAGAAGTTT
The DNA here is from genome assembly GCA_905132765.1 of Moricandia arvensis. Classification (NCBI taxonomy): domain Eukaryota; kingdom Viridiplantae; phylum Streptophyta; class Magnoliopsida; order Brassicales; family Brassicaceae; genus Moricandia; species Moricandia arvensis. Next base: position 85,999 of record CAJHQP010001878.1, read on the forward strand.
TAGTCAAACAAATAAAGCAAATGCAATAATAAAACTTATATTGAACCAATAAATTTAATTATGAACGGAACTGAGATAACTATGCTAAAATGATTTTTTTTCCTGATGCAAGAACGAAATGAATCAGATAAGAAGCTAAGAAACAACAAATGGAAAGTAAATATAGAATGAAATACCACTACTGGCTTTTTTCATAATATGCAAAGAATTCTAACAAGAATATGCAAACAATATGAACTATACTCTAAAATATTTATTTTGATTTTCTTTTTATAAAAGTACGAAATGTAAAACAAAATATGGTCTAACAAAATAATTAGGATGATTTTTTTTTATTTTTTTATATTTGATATTCATTGCAAAAAGAAAGAAAACAAATTAAACACAGATTTCTTTTTGGGTTTTGGTTTTGGAAACAAAACAAAAAGAAATCAAACACTTTTCTTTTGGGATTTTAGTTTTTTAATGAATCAAACAAAACTAAACTTTATCTTTTTCATGGTTTTTCTAAGAATGGACAGAAAGAACACAAAACAAATGCACAAACAAAACTTGAAAGAAAAGATAGATTTTATGGATTTTTCGGTTTCTAAATGAAAATCAAATATGATGCAAAGATAGATATCACCTGATTCAGGAGATTTAAGCTCTAATACCAAAATGTTGTATGCACGGATCTTGGGTTGACCGGATGGTCGAGGCTACTCAAACCGGACTGACCCGAGATATGATCTAATGGGTGATAAGATTGGTTTTGGCTTGGTTACCTGAAACAGATGCAAAAAGAAATGAGATATGAATAATATTAGAAATAAAAATAGAATAAAAATATGATAAGATGAGGAGGATGGTCGGATTAGTAGATGGAAATGGAGCAAAGCTTGCTGGATGTGTATCACTCTCAAGATTTGTCGGTGGGTGAGAAGAATCCTAAAGACAATTGGTTTTTATTCAAATAAAAAACTTTGATAAAAACTTAAAAAGGCTTTTTAAAAACTTGGTTGATTGAAGGTCATCTTTACAATGTACTTCTATAAGCTTAGATAAATCTCATAGAAAATATTCTAACATCCTAAAACAAAGAGATAAGGAAATAAATCTAAAGAATGAAAAACTAGTTGTTGAAGCCTTTTAAGGATGTTTGGCTCCAAGCAAGTAACTTGAGTCTCCTTGAACCTGGACGGTTTAAGAGGATAACTGAGTTTCCTAGAAACATTTTTTATGTTTTGGAAGGAGCCTAAATCGTGCATAGACTAAGGAAAAAGAGATGTTGGATTTTTAATGCTTGAGACTCCAAATAAGGCAAACTGATGTTAATGAGGATCTTATTGTTCCTATGTATGCTGGTCCATGGTAAGATGATGTCATGAAATTCTGAGTGGTTGGATTGGTCTTCTGGTAGCCTTGGTTTGATCAGAAAGTCTTCTGGTCGGAATTTCTTGGCTGGTAAATGATTAAACCGAAAAATTGTCCAATCTTTCCACAATTTGCTCGGTTGGTCGGTTTTGAGAAAATGATCATATCTTCTAATTTTCGTGGTCATTTCTCCTCATTATGGGCTTGTTGGGAATCTAAGAGATCCATCTTGAAGCCTATTATTGGCTTTGGTTTGGGGCACTCCTTCAATGGGTTTGAATCTTCTTCTAAAGTCATGTACTCGCAGATGGACGAGCTGGGGTACCTCCAATTTGTAAAAGTCATATCTTCCTGGTCCGGATATCTTTGGGAATAATTCCAATTGGACATGAATCCTTGGTATAATTCCAATTGGAAATTAATCCTTTTTGAATGTAGAATCCATGAAAATTGGTTTCATGGTGAAAGTCTTTCTGGTTGTTGAGATATGATCCTTGTACTGAACCTATGTTGCAGGTATCTCCAATATGATTGGTTTGGGAAGTTTGGTGAATATATGGTTGAGCCATGGATTTGAGGACCAAAACAGAACCCTAATGATAAGAGAATTTTTTTTCTTGGTAAGTAGTAAAGGGAAACCCAAAAAATTGACTAAGTGTTGGCCCCAAAATAATATTTCCAGCTATAGTAGTGATTTTTGCCTTCTCGTTTAATGAAATTCTATCTTAGCGTGAATTTGGTGCTACGATATAGTTGTGATTTGATTTTGGCAGATTTAATAGCAGTTAGTGAATTCGTTCTACCGCGAACTGTTACCAATACTCATATTTATTGCAATGAAATCTTCATTTTCTATGGTTAAAACGAGCTTTGCATGGATCTTGACCATCAGTGATTTATTATAGATGTACTTTTGTTCTATTTTGTTAACACCTTATGGTATATTCTTGCATGTCAAAATATAAACAGAGTAAGAGCACAAACAAAAATTTGAGAAACTAGAATTCTTTAATCAAAACAAATTCTTACGGATCGTGAAGTGGATTAGATGCATGTTTGAAAGATCTCTTTCTTGAAATATTAGGTCCTTTAACTTCTCCATCGATCTCTATCCTATTGTTTTTCTTTCTTCGAACAGAAAAGAAGATGATTTAACTGAATTTTCCATATTCGACGCTTTGGATAGATCTTAAGTATTCTGCCGGTTCATTTTTTATAATGACATTACTTTCTGATTTTTTTTTCTTCTCGAGAACCGTAATATATTAATTATCCAGAACACAATTTTTTTTAATTATTTAATCTAGACATTGGCGATTTTTGGGCCAACAAAGCAAGAATATTGTCTGAATCCCGTTTCGTATTCTACAATTGATATTAAACAAAACCCAGAAGTACCTATAGATATTATAAATTTAAAAAAATAAATCAGAAGCCCATAAAAAATAATAAAAATAATCACTGAACTAAGCCCCTCTTTATTTAAATTGTATTGATAAACTATATCAATAATTGTAAATATTTATAAATTTATACAATTTATAATTTACAAAATCCAATATATCATTTTAGTCATGGGAACAATTAGAGATAATTAAAATAAAGAAAAAACCGAATTAAGGGAAATTAATTTAAAATGTATTAAAACATAGAAAACAAATGAATAGAAATTGTTATATTTAGTTTTAAAATTATCAATATTCTAAAAATACTACTTATAAACTAAACCTGAACCGTACTGAATATAAAACTTTAGTGGATTCCTAAAATTGTTATCCAAAAAAATTGAGAACTGAAAAAATGAAATGAAACTGAATTCATAAATAACTAAACAGTCTATATATCTCTTAAACAGAAAAAATAACTAATTCGAAAACCAAATGTCCATGTTTAAACATATTAAAGAACAACCAAAAGGATTAACAAAGTTATCAACAACAAAAAATATATGTATTTTGAAAGTGCATGTCAAAATCTACTTTATATTATTAAAATATAAGTCATAATTTTTCTTTCATGTGTGATTTTTTTTTATAAAAAAAAATAAGACCATTCCTAAAAGATCATTAATTAAAAAAGAAACATTTTATTTAGAGAAATATCTTAAGATAAACCTAAAAAAACTTTTGTCACCAAAATAGCATTCAAAGAGAAAAAATGACTAAAATAGATTTTATTAAATGGTGTAAACATACATTTATATCCATTCAGTTAAATAATCTAAACGTAGGGGGTGGTATTGGATTGAAGAATTTGAAAGAATTTAATTGAGGATATAAAGAATAGCTTTTAAAGTATTTTAAAGAATTTGATAAGAATTTTAACTTAGTTGTCTAATTCTGATGTTTTGGATTTTAAAAGAATTCAAATAAATTTGATTATATCAATTCCTTTAAATTTTGTGAACTAATCTTTTTACACGAAGAGAAAAGTTTATAAAATTTTGACAAACAAAAACTTTAATTATTTTTATTTTTATATAAAAGAAAGTTATTTTAAAAAAAAAAGTGAATAAACATTTTGACTAATGAAAATAGTAATAGTCGAACAAATCATATAAGATTATGTAAATATATGGCCATTTATTTAGGAATATGACAGTTTCATGAAAACAAAAATTACAAGATCTGGGGTTGATTTGATTTCATTGGAGATTTGGAATACAATACTTACAGTTTGATTTAGGTAATCTTAAGGGCGAACAACGGTCTCTCTTTTGAGTTTTTGCAAAGGAAACTCACAGATTCGGTAATATACGGAAGTTTATATGGACCATAAAGTGGATAAACAAATGAAGGAGGGATATCAAAGAGATGTTGGAGGAACCTGCAAATCTGAGGATACTCTAGAGAAGAGGCACATGAGGAAAGTACAGTTAAATGAGGAGGTTTCCTAGGTTCGGATCAAAGATCATAGAGATATTAGGAGGTATGATTCTTCTGGTTTTAGAAGAGTGAAGGCTTGGAGGTTTTTACTGTTTTATGGTCTAATAAGCTCAATGAGCAAGTCTGGTATTTGCATAGGATGTTAGTCTTTGCTGTATCAGACACTACGTCGGTTGTATCTCATCATCGATGTTGCTGTTTTTTAATTCAGCCTATTAAGGTTTATGCACTGAGGCCACTGTTTGCGAGCATAATAATAATGATCAAATGCTCTTATTGGTGTTTCTTCGTTTATATTTCTTCTATGAGAAGAATATGTGGTGCCTCATTCGGATATATACAATCTTGTAGAAAAGATAAGGTATTGAGGGGATTTTGGATGGTTAAGAGTGTCTCTGGACTGAAAGAATTATATCGAAAATTGTTTTTCCTTTTTCCAGTAGCAGCAAGTGGAGGTTTGTGGAAATAAGAGAATTGCATTAGGTATGCGAGTCTTCTCAGACATGAGAACAAAGTGTAAGAGGGACTTCTATTCTATTATTGACTTCATTAAATACAAGGATGAATGGGAGGGTCTTTATACAGCCGTACGAAGGGTCTCTTCAAACCCAAAAGCTGGAGAAATATCACAGGGAAAGTACATGGCGGTGTTTACAGGCAGGGTGTTTTACTGGTGGTTTTGTGTTCATGTTGTTTACGGGTTAGGAGGTTTGAAATCTCTAGGAAATTTTGCAAGCAGGAGTTTTACTACTCTAAATCATCGAAACTGTTGGAATCGGATTTTTTTTTCTGTTGGAATCGGATTAGATACATGTACTCTCTAGGATGTGGATTTTGTATTGTCTTCCACCTTGTGTATAGGGGTCTTTCATGTTATTTTATGGGTTTTATGTACGGTTTTGGTCTATTAGGAGATGGTCTTAAGTTAAATGAGGAGTTTGAACAGTTGTTTCCTCAATTTTTTGGAGTACAAGTCTTTAAGTCCATAAGCTGGAATTGGAAGGAACCTCGATTAAGGGAATCATATGGAGGTATTCGGGTTCAAATAAGGGTCTCATTAAACCCGAGACTTTGATATACACAAAGGGAATTGATTGAGGAAGAAGAAACAGGTCTTATGGTGTTATAATCACTGCAGAGCTTGATCATTTGTTTGGAGACCATTACTCTAATGGAAGAGTTTGATCTTTTTGTTTTTTTTTCAAATATTTGTGAGTACAAAGGGTCTGTATAGAGTACATAAGCCGGAAGGGGTAGGAATCTCGATTAAGGGAATCATTTGGAGGATTTTGGGTTCAAGTAAGACTCTTTAAACCCGCAAATTCATTGGTGGGCATAGATAGATTTATTGGCAAACAAGGAACAGGTCTGCTGGTGTTATTATCGTTTCAATTTTTAGGGACAATAAGGGTTGACAAAATATGGAGCATTACATACTTATTCAGTTTTATGAATAAAGATTTTCAGTTCCAGATGGAGTTACATAATGAGAGTCATCAGCACGAAACCTATAAGGTACACTAGGATACAAACAGCAAAATGGATTTTAATGGGTGGCATCATACCCGTACATATAGCAAATGGACAGTTACTTATCTCAGAGAGATATGGAATAAACACAAGCCAGATTTTTTTATTTTTATCGAAAATAAAACAGGATTTTGCCTTCGTACAAGGTTTTCAATTGCATGTTAGGTTTGATAATCTGGCTACGGTAGATCCAAATGGCTCAAGCAGAGGATTGACTCTATACTATAATAACAAGCATCAAGTCAAGATTTTATTCTCCAATAATCATATGATAGACATAGAGGCGGTGATTCTCGAGAAAACATTTTTTGACCTTTGTACATAAAGATTTAAATGAACTTACTGGAAATCATGAGAAACAAGGAGGGTCTTTAAGACATGCATGCTCTTTTTGTCATTCAAGAATATGATTAGGAATTTTCGACTGCTGGAATATCCAGCCCGGGAGAATCAATTGTCGTGGCAAGGAAGAAGAGGAAAAGAAATGATTCGGTGTTGATTAGACTGCGCTCTAGCAAATGAAGACTGGCATGTTATGTTCCCTTGTTATTATACAAAGTATCTAGGTTTAGTAGGATCTGACCAAGGTAATGAGAAGGCGGGGTCAGTTTCGGTTTGATAAATGATGGATAAGACAATATGGTTTACTAGAATCCATTATTAGAGGCTGGGAGGTTTCAGGGTAACACAGTTCTGAGGATTGTCACGAAAATTTAATGTCAACCTGAAATAGCTAGATGGCGAAAGAATAATCTGCCATATGGAAAGGAGAAAACTAGTGAACTTCAACAACCTTTGGAACAAGTACAAACAAATGGCAATAGATCGCAGGAAGAGATATTGGAACTTTCTAAGAAATTACAAGAGGTATACAAAGATGAGGGAGATAATCTCCCGGCAATAAAAGAGTAAGAATATGTGACACACATAAGGGGATCTCAATACCAAATTCTACCATTTGTTAACAAAGTAATGTCTTATTCAGAATAGGATTGTGGGATTACATTATAAGGATGGGAACTGGATAACAGAGGACAAAGGTGTAGAAAAAGTTGCAGTGGACAATTTTGATGATTTACTTTGTACCACCTCTCCATCGGAGTTCGAAGGTTTTCTCGATGAGATTTTACCAAGCATCACTCCTAAGATGAATCAACATTTTATAACGTCCCGACCGTCCATGACTAATATGCTTCCCACGCCCGCTCTCTCGGCCCGTGGGCCTCATTTCGTGAGACGGATGGTGCGTTAATTTTTCGAAGGCTCAAAGCCATGTTTTCTGACCCTACAATCACCACATGACCTTCCCTCGTGCTTTGGCCTCACTCACACGGTATCGCGAATCACTTCCCGATAGGTCACCATCTTTTCGCTACTCCAGCATAAGCACACTTAACCCTGGATTTCTAAATGGATGTGTGACAGAAAAGATAAGTGCACTTTGGTGACATAGGTAGCCAAATCAATTCTATTAAGAACTTCATCGTCTACCAGAAATCGGGATGTTATAATTCACCCCCACTCACATAGCGTAACGCCTCGTTGCGCGCAAAAACATGTCTCAAGATCCCTCTCGGTTCAGAACCGCCCACATCTAATTGGCCTCCCATGCCTGCTCTCTCGGCCCGTAGGCCCCATTCCGTGCGACGGGTGGTGCATTAATTTTTTGAGGGCTAAAAGTCATGTTTACTGACTCTACAATCACCACATGACCTTTCCTCGTGCTTTGCCCTAACTCACACGGTATCACAAACAACTTCCCAATAGTTCACCCATCCTTTGACTACTCCAACATAAGCACGCTTAGTTATAAACATATGTGTGGCGAAGAGATAAGTGCACTTTGGTGACATAAGTAGTCAAATCAATTATATTAAGCACTTCATCGTCTACCTGAAATCCAGATGTTACAACTTTTTGACAACTGGAAGATGGATTCAAGGTTGAACATTAGAAATATTTGTCTGATTCCATAAACAAAGAGACCTACAAGAATGACGGAGTTGCGGCCTGATATACCTTGTTATTTACCAGTTTTAGACCATCATTTGGACCCTATTTGGAGTCTATTATGTGTATATGGACTGTGTTTTAGAGTCTTTACTGGTCAATGTACGTTTTAGAGAATTATGGAGATAATGGAGCTTGTTAGAGTATTCAGAGGAGATATCTAGTAGATGTTCATGTTCAGCTAAGTACGACTCGAAGTCAAGCATAACCATCGATAGATGGAGCATCCTTGTTGTGGATCGACGGCCTACTCGCAGGGTATTGGCTGACTTCAAGCTTAAGTCAAGTTGAATTACGAGAATGCCCCTGAACGAGTTTTGACATAGTTTATAAAGGTTCTGCAATTGTTTAGGTAGAAGAAGAGAGACCACACAAAAGTATTATTTACAGCTTTTAGTTTTCTTAGTAGCTTAGGGGAGAATATTTGAACTCCTTCAGATATTTGTATAGGAACCCCATTATTTATTCTATACATTATATTATTATGTCTATCATGCTTTTTATGATCATGTTTGAGTAATTCTTCTGTTAGATTTAGTGTTCATAATGATATTGATGAATTAGCCCCAAAATAGGATTTCAATGATGAAGAAATATCAATCTTTGGAATAGTGTTTAATGCTCGTGTTCTAGAGTAGTTAACTAGAAACATGAACTTAGGACATGGACAACTAGGAGAGTAGGTTATATGCCAAAATTGATTTCATTGAGCTAGATTGTTATATACATGCGAGTGCTTGTTTAATTAACCTAGCAGACAAACTTCATGTTTGATTAGCGTCGATCGACCCTTGGCCTTACCCGTCGATCGACGGTCTACTCATCTGTCCGCATACGAGAGTTGGGACAAGAGTGGGTAAGACTAGTTAATTAATGTCCTTGTATATTAACAATTTCATGCATCCTATCCACTATAATTCACTTGCATGAAACCGTAGATCAATCGTTTTCCATATATGAATCAACTTTACTTATTTAGAAAATTTCCTTTTCGGATAAAACTACAATCAAACCTTCTATTTATAGCTTACCTAGCTTAGTCATTAGGAATACATAAATCTATTGTGTGCCTTCGCCCTTTGTGGATTCGATCTCTAAGTACTACAATTAGACCTCTCTTGGCAAGAGTAGTTTATAGGGTTAATTTGATAGTTTGTTTGCTTTAAAATAAACCTTAACCCGCATGTTGTCTAATTTGGCGTTATTGTCGGGGAGCAAGGATCGCCATTAGATTTATTTTAGGGGTTATTCTAGGTTTTTTCTTTATTGAAAGTTTCTAATAATTTTTTTTCTTGTTTTTCAGGTGTATGCCCAACAGTACCATAAGCAATAAGAACAAGGAATTACTTTTCTCAGATCCAGTTGTAATCGAACGCTCCATCCGCAAACAGATACGACAAGCATCAATCGACACTAGCACTCAGCCGCCGGTCGACGCTTCTTCACGACCAACATCGATCGACAGTACCCACATGGATCAATCGATGGTAGTTCACGAGTTCAGATGGTTGCGACTTTAGTTGTGGTCCGAGATGAGTAATCCATGAACCTGAAGTAGAAGCAGACGCTGTAATATCTCAACCTGAAGCTAATGCCCAAGCTGCTCAACGGACACTAGCAGACTACAATCGTCCATACCAATTCTATGCTAACAGATCCACTATTCGTCCTCCAGCTTTCCAGAGGAACAACTTTGAGATCAAACCGTCTTTATTCGCACTTGTTGCGCAGACACCCTACCATGAATTGCAACATGAGCATCTGATGGGTCATCTGGAGTGGTTTGAGGATCTAGTATCTGCTATTAAAGCCAGTGGAGTCGTTGAGGACTATCTATTTGGTAAGCTTTTCAAGTACTCACTTGTTGGAGAGGTTTCACATTGGCTTAAGCAGCTACCACCAGGATCTCTGACATCCTGAACAAACACCAAGAATGCGTTCTTGCGCAATTTCTTTAATGATGCACGTGCATAGGACTTGAGAATCAGAATCGCTACATTAACACAAGAACCTGAAGAATCATTCAGAAGCTCTTGGTTCAGATTCATGTCCCACCAGAGAAACTGCCCACACCATGGTTTCAATGAGGTGCAACTACCTAGCACCTTCTTCAGAGGTATTGATCTGCAGAACCAGATGGTTTTAGACACAGCTAGTGAAGAGAATTCAGCACTAGGAGTCTAGAAGCAGCAACAAAGCTTATTGAGAACTTGGCATCTAGCAATAGCACCAAGAACACTGACTATGAGAGGAAGAAAGCATCTCTATCTTTGAGCAAGGAGTAGATGGATGAAATCAAAGCAAAGTTGGATAGTGTTCAAAAGTTTCTTAGGAAGCAAGCAGTGAAAGCATTAGAAGAAGATGAGAATTTTGTTGGTGGAAACAATTTCCAGAGAAAGGGAAATCAAGGCTACAATAGAAACTCCTATAGTGGCAACAAGAGTAACTACAACCATAATTCACAGCACCAGAGGCCTAGCAACAACAAAGGGTCTTTTGGGTCTTCTTGTCAGATCCCACCTCCAGAGACTCATGAGAGAAAGTTAGAAGTCTAGGGGAGTTGATATACCTTGTTATTTACCAGTTTTAAACTATCATTTGAACCCTATTTGTAGTATACTATGTGTGTATGGACTGTATTGTAGAGTCTTTACATGTCAATGTATGTTTTGGAGCATTATGGAGATAATGAAGCTTGCTAGAGTATTCAGAGGAAATATCTAGTAGATGTTCACGTTCATCTAAGTACGAGTAAATGTCAAGCATGACTATTGATCGACGAAGCATCCTTGATGTCGATCGACGGCCTACTCTCAGAGTATTGGCCGACTTCAGGCCCAAGTCAAGATGAATTACGAGAATGCCCTTAAGAAAATTTTGACCTAGTTTATAAAGGTTCTATTATTGTTTAGACAGAAGAAAAGAGACCACGCAAAAGTATTTATTACAACTTTTAGCTTTCTTATTAGTTTAGGGGAGAAGATCTGAACTCCTTCAGAGATTTGTATTGAAAGCCTCATTATATATTTTATGCATTATATTATTCAGTCTATCATGCTTTCTATGATCATGTTTGAGTTATTCTCCAGTTAGATTTAGGGTTCATAATGGTATTGATGAATTAGCTCCAAAGTAGGATTGTTAGGATGAAGAAATATCAATATTTGGAATTGTGTTTAATGCTTGCATTCTAGAGTAGTTAACTAGAAACCTGAACTTAGGAACTTGACAACTATGAGCGTAGGTTACGTGCCAGAATTGATTCCATTGAGCTAGGTTGTTAAATACATGCGAGGACTGGTTTAATTAACCTAGCGGACGAACTTCCTGTCTGATTAGCGTCGATCGACACTCGGCCTTAGCCGTCAATCAACGATCTACTTCTCTGTCTGAATATGAGAGTTAGGACAAACTATTTAATTAGTGTCCTTGCATATTAATAATTCCCTTCATCATATCCACTATAATTCACTTGCATGAAACCCTAGATCTAACATTTTCTATATTTGAATCAACTTAACTTATTTAGACATTTTTTTCAGATAAAACTACAATCAAACTTTCTATTTATAGCTTGTCTATCTTAGTCATTATGAATACATAAAACTTTTGTGTGCCCTCGTTCTCTGTGGATTTGATTCCTAAGTACTACAATTAGACCTCTCTTGGCAAGAGTAGCTCTAGGATTAATTTGATAGATTGCATGCATTAAAATAAACCTTAACCCGCATGCTGTCAAGGCCGATAAGCCTTTGTAATGTAGGCTATAAGATCATTCTAAGGTTTTGTGCCAAAGATTAAAGTATTGTCTCCCAACACTTATTTCAGAAACTTAATTGTTCTTTGTGCCCATAAGATTGATCTCGAATAACATCTTCATAGCTCAAGAAATGATTCATGGGTTAAGGACCAACAAGTCATGTCAAAACAAGTTCATGGCCACTAAAACGAATGTGACTAAAGCGTATGATTAGATGGAGTGGGATTTTATTCATGCTTAACTCCAGAAAATGTGATTTTATCCTGAATGGGTCCAACTGATGATGGAATGTATATCTTCGGTTCAATGTCGGGCCTATTGAATGGACTCCCAAAATGGCATATAATACCTCAGAGAGGTTTGCGAGAACGTGGTCCAGTTTCTCCTTATTTATTCATATTATGAACGGAGGCCTTAATTGCGAATATCAATAAGGCTGAACGAGTGAAACAACTGACATGAATGAAGGTTGCAAGGGCATGCCCATCAATATCACATATGCTTTTTTCAGATGGTAGTGTTCTTTTGCAAGACTTAAAAGCAAAATTTTCAAACCATCTTAGGATTTTGAAGAAATATGAGGTTGTGTCTCCTCAACTGATAAATTTCCAAAAAAAATCAATTTGGACATATGATCGTGGAATCTAGTCGACATGAGCTCCAGAATACTTTGGGAATTCATAATACAGGCGGAATGGAATCATACCTAGGAATACCAAAGAGTTTGGGGGGGAGGTTCTAAGACTCAAGTTTTTATATCATACATGACCGCTTAAAAAAACCGGGTTAATGGATTGACGTTCAAGTTCTTCACCAAGGGGGAAAGGAAGTGATTATAAAATCAGTAGTTAATACCTTACCAAATCACGCGATGTCATATTTTTGATTATCCAAAGTTGTAACGAAGAAATTGACGAGCGTGGTGGCACAATTTTGGTGGAGTTTAGGTGGAAAGACAAAAGCATGCATTGGAAGTTATAGGATAAACTATGTTAACATAAGGATGAAGGAGGATTGGGTTGTAAAGACCTTACGAATTTCAATATGGCTATGTTGGGGAAACAATTTTTCCGCTTAATTAATAACCCAAAAACTTTATTTCCCCGAGTTTTTAAGGGCCGATATTTCAGGAATGCATCACCCCTGGAACCAATTAGATCATATTCACCGTCATATGGATGGCCAAGTATTGTCTCTGCGGGATCTCTTGTTAGCAAATGACTAATTAAAAAGGTGGGGTCATGATTAACTATTTCAATATGGAATGATCCTTAACTCTCATCCACTCGTCTGAGACCAGCAAATAGAAATCAACATAACCTTTACCATGATCTTACAGTGGATCTTTTTTCATTGATACAACAACTCGAACTTGGAATTCTCAGGCAATTTGGTCTTTTGGTGGACACATAGGATGCGAAGATTACAGAAAGTATACCTTTGAGTCGAACTCAGATAGTTGATTGAGATGGATGGCATTTTACCAATAATGGGAAATACACAGTCAAATCTTGTTACCAAATGGAACAAGTATATTCTGATAGAGAGAAAACTCTACTAGAATATGGACCTATGGTCATTCCCTTGAAGGCTTTTTGCATGAAAGTACGATGTCTACCAAAAAGGAAACATTTTTTATAGCAAATAGTGTCAGGATGTATAATGGTAAGGAAAAACTTGCGAGCGAGAGGGATTCAAGGTGACATACAACGCGCAAGATATGGAGTAGACGACGAATCAATAAAAAATGTGTTTTTAGTGTCCCCCCAGTGGTCCAAGTTTGGGCTCTCTCAAAGATTCTTTCGAATCCATATATTTTCCCTTCATCATCGCTTTTTGCAAATATGGATCATCTTTTTGGAGGGTCTCCCAAGCTATCAAAGCTCATCAAATTGTGTGGATCTTATGGTATATTTGAAAAACACAAAATAATAAGGTTTTCAGTAATATGGATATTGATCCAAGAGACACCCTTAATTTGACAGATACTGAATCTTTACTTTGGGTTGAGGCACATGCGTACTTTACTCAAAGGGTCATCAATTATGGGGAACAGCAGGAGCCATGCATACCTTCCATTCCAAAAAGGTGGTGCTTTACAGATGGGTCTTGGAAACATCTGGATAATTACTTGGGACAAAGTTAGTTTAGCACACTAGAATGTTTTGATGGACTGATGGGGACAAGGAATACGAGAGCTACTCTTTCACCCCTTCAGTTGGAGATAGAAGCGCTCATTTGGCCAATGGAATGCACGAGGAATTGATGTGATCATGGACCAGC